>PISX010012900.1:0-58859 GCA_004024625.1 Mellivora capensis
AAAGAGGATCTCTGGATAGGTAAGGCCCAAGGAGAAAATTAAAGCTTTCTCATTGTCTGTAGAGGAAAGATGACATATCCTGAAAGACAGAGCCAGGATGTTGGCATTGCACTGGCTGACTGTGCATTAGATCAGAGAGCAAATTAGATATTGATAGAACTATTTTGAGCAGTCGATAAGCTTTTTGATGATTGATATCTTTATGCAGCCTGGTAATATCAATGCCGACATTTAGGAACTAGAGAAAGAAACTGTAATATAATATTCTCTTTGTGGAATCCTTAAGTGTAACTGAAGCTCACAGGTCTCATTACTTAAATAGCAGAGTTTACAGAATTGACTTTCACAGGAACAAGGGAAAGAAAATTAAAACATCACCCTTCCCTTTGTGTTCAAAACTGTCCTTCCAGCCACCCTTCAATTTGAATCAGAGGTTGAAGCAGTCAAGTTCTTTAAATTTCTTCTGGTATGAGAAAAAGAAAAGTGGTTCACAGTATCAGTCAGAAAAAGTGTATTTTAGAGAACAAAAATAAACTAAATATGGAGCAAATAGTTCATTTCATTATGTGACTGTTTCTGGTAGGCCATTCAGCTTAAAACTAAGTGCCCAGGAAACCACAGAATATATCACTGTCCACTTCTAAATAATATTTTCTGAAATGTAATCAGGAAAGTGGAAGATGATGTAAAAAAAAAAAAAGGCACTGTGATTTATATAACAACCTCAGTTTTACTTTCTCCTATCTCTTCTCCTCTGTCATTTTATCTTTCAGGAAGAAATTTTCTTCAAGATTAATTAATCAATCACTTACATAAATGCTTATTCATTCATTCTTCCATTTATTCATTCAGCCCATATTTAGAAAGTGCCAATTTTGTACTGGTATTGTTATAAGCAAAATGGCAGTGGGCAAAACAGATATAAATATTTACCCTCATAAAAATTACCTTCTAGTGGAGGAAGACAGATTATTAGTCAATGGATAAAGTACATATGAGACATAATGGTGATTAGTGCTAAGTAGATAAGTAAAGTGGATAAAGAAGTTAGAAAATGTCATGAAGTGAAGTTTGCTATTAGGAATGCAAGATAAAATAATAAAATATTAAATTTTATTTAAATTTGGATTTCAATTTTAAGGAACTAAATAATTATTTTAATATAAGTATATTCCAAATATTACAAGGTGAACAAATGGGGAAGTGATTGACAATGAGACCATAATAGATTTGGTGAGCAAATGATGTTATTATGGCCTTAAATAGATGTTGAAGAATTAGAGAAAATATCAAACAAGTTGTGAAATAAACCACAATTTGCAAAAAGTGCAAGTTGAATTATTAGATGTGAAAATTAAAATGTCTGGGATGAAAAATATGCTAGGTGTGGCTAATTGCAGACCAGACTATCCTGAAGAAAAGATTATGAACCTGAAGACACAATAATAGAAAATATCCCACATAAAACACAAGTAGTAAAAAAAGAAAAAGTAGAGCATCAGTGAGCTGCAGGAGAAATTCAAGTGATCTAGCATAAATATAATTGGGGTCCTCTAAGAAAAAGAGAACAATTAAAAAAAAAGGAGAAGAAACAGTTGATGAACTCCTCCCAAATTTGATAAAAACTCTCTCTCTTTTTTAAAAGATTTTATTTATTTATTTGACAAAGAGAGAGAGAGAGAGAGAGAACAAGTAGGCAGAGTGGCAGGGAGCGGGAGAAGCAGGCCCTCCACTGAGCAGGGAGCCCAATGAGAGACTTGATCCAAGGACCCTGTGATCACAATCTGTGCCAAAGGCAGCTGTTTAACTGACTGAACCACCCAGGCGCCCCCCAAATTGGTTAAAAACTCTTAACCCACAGATACTAAGAATCTCAATAAAACCCAAACACTAGAATCATATGGAAAATTACACCAAGGGATATTATAATCAAAGTGCTTAAAACCAGTGATAGAATGTTTTATTTTAGTTTATTTCATTTGCTTAAAGATTTTATTTATTTATTTGACAGAGATCACAAGTAAGCAGAGAGGCAGGCAGATAAGGGGGAAGCAGACTCCCTGCTGAGCAGAGAGCCTGATGCGGGGCTCGATCCCAGGACCCTGAGACCATGACCTGAGCCAAAGGCAGAGGCTTTAACCCACTGAGACCCCCAGGTGCCCCATGATAGAATATTTTAAAAGCAACCTGAGAAGCATGGCAGATTATACACTTAGAGGCAAAAATAAGAATTATAGCAGATTTCTAATTAGAAATAATGTATGGAAAAAAAAAACACAAGGCATTGCATTGTTTTTGATTGGAAACCCACTGTGCTAAGAGAAAATAAAAAAGTAAATAAATAAAGCAAACTCTGACAATCTGTAAATCTATACCCAGGGAAAATACTTTCAAAATATAAATGAGAAATGTATTTTCAGACATACAAAAGCTTAAAGAATTCATTGACAGTCACCAGCCCTACCGAAAATAACGAGTAAAGCCCTTCATTCAATGAAGGAGAAGGAAAATGACACCAGAGGGAAACATAAGAGGGATATACATAAGGAATGAAGAGTACTGGAAATGGTAGCTATGGACATAAATATAAAGACTAATTTTTAATTTAAACTTCTTGAAAAGATAATTTATGGTTTAACATGAAAATAACCACATAGATACAATATGTACTGTATAATCTATGTAGAAATAAAATGTGTGGCAGAGATAACAAAGGCCAGGAGGGTAGACAAAAAAATATCCTGTTGGGAAATTCTTATATTATCTTAGAAGTGGTATAGCATCACTTGTATATTGACTATGATAACCAGACAGCTTCCATAATAGCTCCGGAAGAATTTCTTATTTTTAGAAGCCACAGGGCAGATATTGCTGAAAATCAAACACAATTTTTAATCATGGGAGTTGTTGTATTAAAAGAACAGTTGGTTCAGTCTCTTTTAGTTTCTCATATGACAAGGCCTTAATCAAGAAAGAATTAAATTCTGAAACTAGAAATGGGGACATCTCATTGGATCTAGATGAAAGTGACAATCTTGAATCCCCTGGTTATTCTGAGACTTCTTTAGAAGTAGAAAAAAGATTCCATCAAAGGGCCAAGGAGATGAGACTTCCTTATATTGAAAACTCTGATAACCATAAAACGAAATGTTCATTTTCCTCAAGACCCACAGCAACCACCTGTTGCCACTAAACCCTAATTGCAGTTAAATCTCAGCATATTCCAATAAGACAGGCATTCCTTTCCTCCACACTCCAGGAGGAAAAGGAGATAACTTATCCACTGAAAGATTTTCAAGAACTTGCTAATATATATATCAGCAGAAATCTGAGAAACATATACAAATAGATGTTAAGAGCATTCAGTGAAAGAGGGCAGAATATAACACAATGTTGGGCTGACTTCATTGAAATGGGTACACTTAATAGAGATTCCAGACTTAACATATTAAAGTTTGTGCAGCTGGATGTGGCTCTAAACACTTGCTTGTTTATTCGAGTGGCTCTGAACTTAATCATAGCATCCATTTAATGAAACAGATTTCCGAGCTTCTCTAATATGAAGTGAGAAGAGAATACAAACTTTTAGGGAGATGGAAATGTTGGACTAGAGATGATATGTACAAACTTCACATCCATCTCAGAACTAGAATCCACAAAAAGACCTAGAAAAAACTCTCATCACTAAGGCACTGATAATATTAGTGACAGGGGAACCTCTGATTCTGTGATCACTCTCCATTGTAGGCCAGCTGCCCTTGCTAAATTGTTTTCTTTCCCTCAGACAAAGCATTCAGATTTTTAGAGAGTTCCTTATGATGTAGTAACTGAAGAAGAACAATCTTGAGCCTGCTGTAAAAATGGATTACATGACAAGGTGCTACCACCCCAAAATGGAATGTTGTAGCACTATCAACCCTGAAGGTAAGTGGTGAAGAAATTCCCCATAAGCAGAACTTCTGAGCAATAAATTTTGTTGTCCTCTATGTATTAGGTGAATATTAGGCAAAAGGACAGGTTTATGGGGAGTTGATAATGGTTTGAGTAGATGTCCATGGACTTAGAAGGAACAAGATTGGAAAATCAGTGAAAAGTTATGTGTGAGAAAGAAGTGTATGCATAGACCTTGTAGAATAAACTCATTTTGTAAAATTGTCTTATGTGAGTGCTCCCTAAAGAGTATCCAATACAGAGAAAACTGTTAATTATCAGAGGAAAAAATAATAATCAGTGGCCAAAATAACATGATCTTTAGGTCACAGTCAACTTCTTTGCTCAGTTACTCCATTTTTGGTGAAATGGGCTCATAGACAATGTGGTCACAATGGCATGGAGAGAGGCTGTGGTAGACTCAACAACATGGGTTTCTCCTGACCATGGATACTACCACTGTGATTGACTAACTGGTCAATAGCAGAAACTAACATTGAGTCCCTGATATGGCACAATTTTGTAAGGGTAAGGGGGAACAAGCCTACCATATGGTGGTAGATTAATTATGTTTTACTTCTTCCATCATGGAGAGGGCAAAGATTTGACCTCAGTGGAGTAGACACTTATTCTGGATATGGATTTGCTCTCCCTTCTCATAATGCTTCTGCAAGCACCTTTACCTATAGAGTCACAGCATGACTTATTTAACATCATGATATTCCATGTGGCATTGTGTCAAATTGAAGTCATTTCAAGTGAAGGAAGTGCTGTAACAAGCTCACGTCCATGAATCAATCAGCGTATTTTATATCCCATCACTCAGAAGTGACTGCTCTTATGGAATAGTCAAATGACTTATTAAAGAACACTTACAGCTATACTTGAGGAACAATATCCTGAAGGTATGGAGTTCTATCTTATAGCATCTATTTTACACTTTGAATCAAAGACCATTTTATGGAGTTATTTCCCCCATGGCGAGAATACATGGGTCCAGGAATCAAGTTTTGGAAGTAGGAGTGGCTACTTTTTATATCGAATTACTCATGCAGACTTTTACTTTTTAATATGACCTCTGCTGGCTTGAACATCTTATTGTCCAAGAGGAAAATCCTTCCAACAGGGAAAATAACAATTTCATTAAATCAAAAGTTGAAACCTTCACTGGCCATTTTATTATATTTTATTTTTTCAAAGACTTATTTATTTACTTTAGAGAGAGAGAGAGTAACAGGGGGAGGGTCAGAGAGAGAGAGAGGAATAGGGAGAGAAGCAGACTCCCCACTGAGCCTGGAGCCCCGTGCAGGGCTTGATCTCATAACCTTGAGATCATAACCTGAGCCAAAATCAAGGGTAGGTTTCTTAACCGAGTGAGCTACCCAGGCACCCCCTCAACTGGCCATTATAGACTCTTATGTCATTGAACAAAAAAAGGGGAAAAAAAGATATAATCTACTACTTGGAATGATTGATCCTAATAACCAAGAGGAAATCAAGGTTGTTGCTACATATGAAGGTAAAGAAGACTACATATGGGAGACCAAGGGGATTCTCTAGAGTGTTCCTCAGCATGACAATAGTAAAAATTGATGGAGAACTATAATATCCAGAAAAGGTAGGGTGACTCAGGATTCCAACCATTAGGGAAATGAATATACATTTGGGAGTGAATAAGGGATATTCACTGCTAATATACTCTGCCAAGGGAAGCAGAATAGCTGAGGTTCTGGCTGAAAGTGAGAATGTATATATATAATTATATATATAATAATATAATATAATATTATAATAATAATTTATAATTATTATAAATAAATAATTATTGAATAAATAGTTAAAGAAGAAAGCTGTATAGATCAACTGTAATCTTTGGGCAAACTAGGGAAATGGGGCCCATAGTTGCTTTGTGTATTTTTCCTATGCTTGTTATATGCATATATTTATTTGTGTCTATCAACCCCTGTATTATTCTTCTTCCTTCCCATTTCTTTCTTTTTTTCTTTTTTTTAATTCCTGTATAAATTACTGGAGTTTAACTTTACAATTTAGTCTTTTGGTAACAGAATATTCAGTATGACCATGACTGAATTTGGGGAGTTATTAATGTTGTCTGCCTTAGAAACAAAATCTGTTGGGACTGTGTCTTCT
This sequence comes from Mellivora capensis, assembly GCA_004024625.1. NCBI lineage: Eukaryota > Metazoa > Chordata > Mammalia > Carnivora > Mustelidae > Mellivora > Mellivora capensis. Next base: position 6,082 of record PISX010012900.1, read on the forward strand.
CTTTTACAGGAAGAATAAGAACTTTCTGTAAGAGGGATATGTGTATCTAGTTAGTGGGAATATCTTGTTAGGTTTTTTTGTTGTTGTTGTTGTAAGGGAATTAAAATAGATATGGAAGAGTACATATGGAAACTGAATAGACAAAGGGTTAGGTGATGTCATTAATCAATTTATTGCCTCTCAGTTCCCATTGGACACTTCAGTATATGCTCTGTGATAAACAAGAGGAATTCTTTAACTATTTCTCCACTAAAATGGATTTTTATCTTCTGATTGGACCAGATTTCTACAACAATATTAATAGGCTGAAAAAGAAAAACTGTACTATCATCTCAATAATTAGAGAAAAAGTATTAGAGAAAATATCCAACACCAACTCATAAAAAAAAACTTTTATCAAAATATAAACAGATTGGAACTTCTTGAACCTATAAGACTTTCTACAAAAAATTGTACTTAATGTTGGAAGACTGAATGCTTTCATCCAAATACGAAAACAAGAAGTGGAACCTATGCTCTCACTACCTTTTTTTTTTCTCACTACTTTTCTTCAATATTGCATTGAATATTCTAGTCAGTGCAATAAAGTAAAATAAGCACATAATAAATAAAATATATTCAGTTTGAAAAGAAAAAGTGAAATTCTCTTTATTTGCAGATGACATAGTCATCTATGTGGAAAATGCTATCAAAGCTACAAAAGTGCTACTGGAACAAATCAGTGAGTTTAATAAAGTTGTAGAAGATACGATCATGATACAAAAATCAATTTTATGTCTGTACATGAGATGGGTGTGTATAGAATGTATTTTTTAAAAGATTTTATTTATGTATTTGAGATAGAATGAGAGCAAGAGAGAGAGCAAGAGAGTGCACAAGCACGGGGAGCAGCAGGCAGAGGGAGAAGCAGGCTCCCTGCCCAGCAGGGAGCCCAATGTGGGGCTCAATCCCAGGACTCTGGGATCATGACCTGAGCTGAAGGCAGACACTCAACCAACTGTGCCACTCAGGTGCCCTGAGAATGTGTTTTTAAAGTAATATTTTTAATGGGGCAGCCAGGTAGCTCTGTTTGTTAAGCATCCAACTCTTGATTTTGCCCCAGGTCATGATCTCAGGGTCCTGGGATTGAGCCCCACATTGCTCCATGCTCAGAATGGAGTCTGCTTATCCCTCTACCTCTGCTTCTACACCATTCATGCTCGTTCTTCTCTCTCAAATAAATAAAAAAAATCTTTAAAATGACATTATTTAAAATAGTATCAAAATGTATGAAGTACCAGGGATATACTTTTAAAAAAAGTTTAAGAACTGTACAATAAAAACTATCAAATATTGTTGAGAGAAATTACAGAACTGCAAATAAATGGCCTTATTGTACATTTAACAAAACTTGCTGGAACAATTAGAAAACAAAATATAAAATAGTAACACCTTAATCCACACCACTAACTATATAGAAAAAAAATGACTCAAGGTAGATCATGGACCTAAATATTAAATCTAATATTTTACAACTTCTAGAAGAAAATATAGGAGAAAGCTTGTGACTTTGGATCAAACAAAGTTTTCTTATAACAGAATCAAAATCATGATCCAGAAGACCAAGGATGATAAATTGGATTTTATCAAAATTAAGAACTTCTGCTTCTTGAAAAGTACTCCTTACAGAGAGAAAATACAAAATACTAGTTGGGAGGAAATAATTCCAAATCAAATATCTGATAAGGGCTTTTTCCCTAAATATATAAAGATATCTCACAACCCATTAAAAATCAAACAAGCTCATATAAAATGGTCTATAAGTTTGAACAATTACTTCAACAAAGATGATGTACAGATACATGCAAGTACAAAAGAGAGGTTTAACATCATTAATCATCAAGGAAATGCTAACTAAATCACATTAAAATGGTCCTACACAATTATTAAAATATCTATAGTAAAAAATATCTGACCATACCCACTGTTAACATGACTATGGAGCAAAGGAATGTGGATATACTCCTGGTAGACTTTTAAACAGTATAACAACTTTGAGAAAAAGTTTGGCAACTTCTTTAAAAAGTGAAACATACAACTAACATATGACTCAGCCATTTCTATTCTTGGTATTTACACAGGAGAAATGGAAGTATATATCCATATAGAGACTTGTACTAAAATATTCTTAGCAACTTTATCTGCAAGAAGCAAAGCCTGGGAACAACTCAAATGGCACTCCACCTGAGCAAAGTATAAACAAACTGTGGTACTTTAAGTAAGAAATAATGAATTATTGACCCATGCAACAATATGGGTGAATTTCAAAATAATGATGCGGTTTGAATGTAGCCGAATGACAAAGAGTACATACTGTATTATTCCATTTATATAAAATTTTAGAAAAAGAAAACTTTGTACAGTGACTGCAGGTAGATTACTGGTTGTCTGGAAATGAGAGGGTGGCAGAGAGGGGCTGGAGAGGAGGATTACAAAGAGGCATCAGGACACTTTTAGGGTATTGGATTTGTGCATTGTCTGTATCCTAGAGGTGTGTTACTAGTACATACATGTGTCACAATTTACTGAATAGTACACTTTGAATATTAAAAATGTATTATTGTAAATTATATCTTACAACAGCTGCTAAAAAGTACCCAGGGAAAAGCAAAGCCAATACAAGTGTTTTGGAGGGAATTGTAGAAGATTAGAAAGAAAACTAAAAGCAGGTACTATCACAGTTGTTCATGAAAGAAACAATTTCAAGAGGGAAAAGAGTCATTAAACATGTTGAATACTGTTGAAAGAAAAGAAAGAGAAAGGATTAAAATGCTCATTCCATGTAGGAACAGGTTCCTTAGAAGAAATCTTATGATCGGTCAGGGCAGAGACCATATTACAGAGCTGAGTGATGAGGGGGAGCAACACAGCAAGACATGGGTCTTGCTTGGGTGGCTCAGTGGGTTAAGCCTCTGCCTTCAGCTCAGGTCATGATCCCAGGGTCCTGGGATCGAGCCCCGCGTTGGGCTCTCTGCTCAGCGGAGAGCCTGCTTCCTCTTCTCTCTCTGCCTACTTGTGATCTCTGTCTGTTAAATAAATAAATAAAATCTTAAAAAAAAAAAAGTGGCTCTGAATGGAAAAAGAACCAGATCTGGAGGGGAATTTGTAGCCCAAATATGTAATCTTCAGTGCCGGTGGAAAAATCAAATAAAGAGACAGAGTTAGAAGACAGAAAGAGGGGCCAGTGAACAGAGACCTGGTATGAGTGGGAGAGGTTGAATGGCAAGGTCCCAGCATGGTGAAAAAAGCAGAAGTTTGGGAGCTGGGACCTGGAAGGGTGTTGAGTGCACCTGGGTAATAAAGCTGCTCTAGAGGATACAGTGGGAGTTCCCATAGCAGGACGGTGATCAAGATGAGGATAAGGAAGATTTGGAGTCAGAATGGAATGATGATATGTGAATCCCTGAAAGCCTGTTGTGGGGCTTCGCAACACCAGGCTGGAGTTGACAGAGAATAACTGTAACATGAAGACAGGCATGTGACCTTACTCTTGTAACTCCTAGTGCCCCAGTGCTCTTTAAGATTTAATCTGAAGCATTAGAAATCTCTTAGCCAAATTTCTCCAGTATATGTATATTCTTCTCATATCTCAGTATTCCATCTGTAGTGCATCCTGCTTCCTTTTCCCAAACCACATTCCTTTTCCCAAACCACATAATATTCAGCAGATAGTAATGAATCTGATTAGACAATCTCTGTTTTTATTTTTATTATTGTTTACCACATGATGTCTGGACTCCCCAAAGAACCAAGTTTGTCCCTTTTCAAGCTTGATTAAAAAAACAACAGAAAAAAACAAAACAAAAAAAACTTCATAAGCTTTTATAAAGGAGCCCTCCTTACATTTCTTGATCCTTCACTCCTTCACCACAAGCTTCCTTTATTATAGTAACCATAATAATCCATAGCCAATTAAAAAGTTAGCAACCAATAACAGAAGAGATAGGAGTGGAGTCTTCTGAAGTTTGCCTTTTCTAGGGATCTTTTTTCTTTGCCAAAGTTGATTGAGCTATCATGATCCACTTTACTATTAAATATGTGCAGAATATTCACTCTCTATAGAATCTGGTGCCTGGATACCATTTTGGTATAGATGTATCCTGCTAATATATAGCATTCTAAGGAATATACATTTTATATAGCACATGGGAACATTTCATACCCGAAAAAAGAACAAAAAGGGTGATATAAAAAATGCATAATATGGTTCAGAGACTCTTACAGTATTTAATCAAGGGATAAAGTGAATACCAATTATGTGATCAAGTTAAATATTCAGATAAAAGAAAAACAGTCATGGGAAAGATTATGACTAAATATGACCTAGGGAGAAAAAGAAAAATGGAAATCTTCTGCCCCAAGAAGATCAATTCTGTTAAACCAGTAAGCTTTCAAATGGCTCTTTTTGATGTCTGTGACATTAAAGATTTGTCATTTAAAGAGAAAAGAGGTCTGAATTGGGAATCTGAAGATTTGGGTTCATGTTTGGCTGTCACCATTCAGTTGCTGAGGGACTATGGACAGATCATTGAGCATCATTTTTAATTACCTATAATAGGACCATAATTAAACATGTGCCATCTGCTTGCCAGAGATCAAAATGAGAAAATTTATGGGGCTTTATAAACTGTTAAATGTATCTTTCTGACAACTCTGAAGATAACTGGTGTTTTTGTTATAGTTTTCATTATTGTTGATAATAGGTAACTACAAGGAAGCCAAATAGAGATATCTTAAAAATAAGATAGAAGGTCTAAGATATATATCTACTCTTTTGCATGCAAAAACGTGCTATTTGTTTTTTTAAGGGTGATCAGTGGAGCCCCATTGAAAATAGAAGACAACGGAATTTCGGAGCTGGAGAGGTAGTTCTATTTTAAATTGGGTATGCATGCCAGGCTACTTCAAATATTAATTCCAAGGCAGTTATCAAATAAACTGAAAACTATTGCAATCTGAATTATGCTTTAAAAGAATAAGTTAGGGGTCCTGGGTGACTCTGTCAGTTGAACATCTCCCTTCGGCTCAGGTCATGATCCCAGAGTCCTGGATTCGAGCCCCCATTGGGCTCCCTGTTAAGTGGGGAGTCTGCTTCTCCCTCTGCTGCTCTCTCTATCTGTGTCAAATAAATAAATAAAATCTTTAAAAAAATTTAAAGAATAAGTTAAAATACCAAATAAAAATGGTCTGATACACTTAAGTTTTGCTCTTCCTATTTATCTCTTTATAGTAATAAAGTTTATATATTATGACAAGTTGCTCATCCCCTCTTTAGCTTTTCCCTGGTGATTCCTCCATCCCAAAGTCAATTGAGCATAGGTGTCACAGTGTGAAATGTAGAGCGCCACTGGATATATCAGAGTCTAGCAATTTCTTTGACTCATGGTGGCCATTGTATACTATAATGTGTTTGATAAGAAGCTTCCACTAAATATACTTTTCAGATAAAAGGACAGGTTTTGAGACAATGTTAATATATTAACATTTCCAAGGTAATCAGTTTGGAGCATTGTTAAGAGAGCGGACACAGCCCTTTGTAGCCTGACAGAGAACTGAAGTGGCTGTTTTATATTAGGATTTCACCAGATTTTATATACATTCATTTCATTCATTTCAATTTTGCTTGATAATATTTAAAAGAATTTTGGGAAGGCGTATACTTTCACAACATAGACCAAATTACCAAATGTTATTTTTAGACATTTAGATGCTCTTACCATAATTGTTATGCATAAAGAAAATAATACAATATCAAGTACTGATTCAATTAAAATGCTGTATTTAGCCTGCATGGAACTTTTCTTCTGGGAATTACAGAATGCTCTGTCCTATTTAACATAGCATATGGACATAGCATATACTATTACTGTAGTCTTCTTTTTCTATTAAAATGCTAATGAATAAGAAGGGATTTCATTTTTATTAAGGAGGGTAGAGGTACAAGTGTAGGAGAGTGAATTAAAAACAAACCTACTGGGAGAAGAGATAAGAATTCTAGACATCTGCATGATTCTTCCTCCCACATATCAAACCCAGAATCGTACATCCACAAGGAAGAAGAATATTAAAATAAAAAGGAAAACTGAACGCAAACTTATAAAGAATAGCAGACTACACTGAAAGGGTTCAATAAAGCAAACAAATTTCTTACTCATAAAACAACACTGATATTCATAAAATCTAGATGCACACACAGTGGGTAGTTTTATATTTTGTTATTTCTGTTATTTAAAAAAATATTTGAGAAAAATGTAATAATACCAGCATTTTATTATTATGGGCTTTTGTCATCATGTCCCTGTATTTTTTTGCTGACTTGCCTATGGCTAATTCAATATTCATTACTTCCTCCATCTGCCTGCAAAAATGTTTGTGAATTCTGGTCCTATCTTAACCTATATCCTAAATTCATACTTCCCTTCCAGGTTTCATATACATTGAGGCATTTCTCATATAGAACTATCCAGATGGATAAATTATGTATCCTGAAAAGTCATCAGATGACCTCACTATCTATTATTTTTATCAGAAAATTAGGAACTAGTGTTCCTTCCTAAACTAAAAATGTTTTTGTGTTGATACTCAGCTGAATTATCAAGAGACTCTTGATTTTTTATGATGATCACTGACAAAGATAAATAACCTGAGAGAAACTGTGCCATTTGCAATGGTCTGGGAAGTGACAGGAAAAGAGAGATATTATAAAGTTGGTAGTCCCAACTGGATTTGCATAAGGAGGTTTATATTTAATAATTTTATACTTACAATCATTAAACAACAAATATCCTGAAAAAATAAATAGAAACTTTCATATTTAAGATTCCTGCTTAGAAGGTAACACTGCTTTCAAGACTTAAAGCTCTTAAGCTTTAATTATTCTTTACCTATGAAATTAAAGTTTTTAAAATATAAGTAAAAAAATCTTGCATATCCAAATGGATAGTCATATGGATGTCCCACAGATTAAAAATTTCCAAAATAAAGAAATGCCTTGTCTCTTCCAATATTTTCTTATACCATATTAACTCTCTGGGCAGATGATATGTAGATTAATTCAAGCTCGAAACGAGAGAACTTGGAACCATCTTATATAAATCCTTCTTACTCCATAGGTGACCCAGCAAATCTATTACCTCCAATTGCTTTCTGTTACTTCCTCTTCTCACCACCATTTCCTTACTGAGAAATCATCCATAATTCATCCACTACCAAGAGACTCCTAAAACTGAAGACTAGTCTTTATCTCCTCAATGCTGGAGAAGATACCAACTCCTGTCATCATGACAGCTGAAGATTTTTTATAACTTAACCTTTAGCTCCCAAACCATTTTCTGTAGACCTGATGTTTAAATGTCACTTTATACTCCAGGAATTCTGATTTTTTCCCCAAGTTTTCTATATGGAAAGTTTGCTTTATACTTTTGTATTTTTGTACTATTTTTTTTTTTACCTCTCTCTAGAACATTTTCTAACCTTTCTACTTAAGGAAAAAAAAATACATTCATCCTCCAAGTGAGGCATTACATTGTTTAGGAAATCTTTGCAGACAATACCTCCTACATGTGTATTCACACATCCTCTATCTTAACTTTGTACATTGTATATGTGCTTGTTTTTGCATTTATCACCCTGTACACACAAACATGGGCAGCAGCCTCTCCTAGTATGAGTTCCTGGAAGTACCACGTGTAGTGTTTTATTCATATTTCTGTCTTCACAATAAAACAAGGTTTACAAATGGAATAAATAATACAATTTATAAGAAAATGTGATTCACATGATAGGGATAGGCAAATGTTAGTGTACTGAAACTGTGAAGAATAGCAGAATGACAGTATCTTAGAAGAGAAGGAACAATAGTTACTGAAGGCAAAGTAGATTATGATTTCAAAACATGATGCTGCCCCCTTTGGGTTGTAACCACTCTGTGAGTTGTATGTATAAAGAAACCCATCTACTTATTGCTGACTTGGCTAAGATAAGTGAATAGCTTTTTTCTTATATCCTAAGATACCTTCCTATAGTAATGAGGGTAGAAAGGCTCATAGTTAATGGACTATTCAAGATTTTCTGACTTGGATAGATTTGACCATTGTATAAAGCCCTTGCTTAAGTGCTCTCTTAGGTTTGACTTTTTGGTGCTCTTTCTCCTCTCTCGTGGGGGGAAAAAAGTCTTTTTTTTTTTTTTCATTTTAATTTTATTCAGTGTTACATTCTTATTTTTCATAGGCATTTTTTTGGTTGTCTTAACAGATGGCTGCTATGTTTTAAGATTTAACCTATTTAGAAGTAGTTAGGAAACATAACACTATTTATAGGTAAATATGAGATTAAATAGGAGGGCCACTCAAATGAGAACATTTACACATTTTCATCTATACTGGAATAATGGTACATGTTATAATAAGAAATTTAAAAGGTTCTAATGTAACTATTGATGCTTTCAGTGTGACAGACTGATTATAAAAGATCCGTACTTTATAGGTAGGTTATTTTTTTTCTTATCGGTTTGTTTTAGAATTAAATTTTTGAGAGACTTAGATTATAAATGTAATATTAACTTAATTAAAATGGTAATTTCCAACAATGCCTGGCACATAGTAAGTCCTATATTTGTTATTATTGAATTGGCAAGTGAAGAATGGCAATTAATAATTTTTGTTTTACGACTTAAAATTACGAATAATTTTACGACTTCACCTATCTGAAAACAAACATTTCAAAATATTTCTTAATCTGGCATTGCAGTTAAAGATAGCAGAAAAACAATGAAGTCAGAAAAATGCCTTTTCACATCCTCTAATTATTTTACAGTCTCAAGAAACTTTCAAATAATTACTATACATTTTCTATGGAACTTTAATGCTCTACAAGATTCTCATTCTTAAATATAATTACTTTTACTGATATTTGTTTTTAAAGAAACATTTTGGACACACTAAAAAACTATTAACTAAGAATCAAGTACTTGGCAGTGAGACTATGTATTTTTAAACTTAAGGTTTTGCTAAGGTCAAGTGTATATTCCATCTCTCTAACAATCATCTATCAATCATTTATCCATCATCCAGCCATCCGTCTGTGCAACATACATACACTGAGTACTCACTTCTTGAAATTGGTGAGTCATTGCTCCAGATTACATAATAAATCAACATAGTCTTTGTCCTAAAAAGCTTACATTCTGATAGATAAGATAAAATGCATATCTAAACACAACAGCAGGTAACATTTGTTAAATAGTATAATAAATGTAAAAACTAGGTGCTCCAAAATTACCAGGAAGGGTAAATTTTCTAATGGAAACATAAAGGAAATTTAATAGAAGTGATAGCACTTGAATTTGGCCTTAAAAAAAAAAAAAGCTATGACTAAAAAAATAGAGAAGATAGGAAAAGAAGATAGGAGAAACAGAATGTGGTGTGTGTGTAAGTGAAATCATTCAGATGGGCTGGTGGGTATTTGTCCTTCAGCAAAGGTTCTCAAGGATAAGGGGAAAAGGAAGTTGGGACTTTCATTTTAGGGATTATCTCTTTGATACTTTTTCATCGTACTGATTCTTCATATGCAGTCCTGCATTTTTATTTAAATCTGTCCCTTTCCTTCTTTCCCTCACCTCAGTCAGATCTTTCTATTAAGGACATTATTCAGAAGTTATTTCCCTCTTCTATCTGTGCTTCATGCAGACAAAAGTGTGGTACAGTGAGAGGTGAGAGTGGGACACAGTAATTCATTTTCCCCAACATTTTGAAGCAACTCATTTTAAACCAGGCAGCATTTTTTGGAAGCTCTATTAAGAGTTATTACGATCTATTTATTAAGAGTCTGAAGCAGTTGGAGAACAGAAAGGAGGCCCTATATTTAATGGGTTAGTGACTTTTAGAGCAGGCAAAGCTCAGGAAGAATAAAAAATTAATTTTGACATAGAATGAGATTCAGGGGATGCCTGGGTGGCTTAGTGATTAAGCAGTTGCCTTCTGCTCAGGTTATGATCCCAGCGTCCTGGGATCCAGTCCCGAATCAGGCTCCTGGCTCAGCAGGGAGCCTGTTTCTCCCTCTGCCTCTGCCTGCTGCTCCCCCTGTTTGTTCTCTCTCTCTCTCTAGCAAATAAATAAAGTCTTAAAAAAAAAGAAGAAGAAGAATGAGATTGAGTTCTAGGATATATGGTTTACCCAGAAGGAATTTTAAGGTCATTGCATTTTTGATTTTTATTATTTATTTGTCAGAGAGAGAGGGAGAGAGTGAGAGCACGAGCACAGGCAGACAGAGTGGCAGGCAGAGGAAGAGGGAGAAGCAGGCTCCCCGCAGAGAAAGGAGCCCAATGTGGGACTCGATCCCAGGACGCTGGGATCATGACCTGAGCCGAAGGCAGCCGCTCAACCAACTGAGCCACCCAGGTGTCCCGGTCATTGCATTTTTGAATCAAACATGGAAAATAACTGACTCATTTATTTATTCATTCACAAATATTTATCAAGTACATATCATGTGCTTGACACTGTTTCAGCCAGGGGAACCAGAAAAGTAAATAAAAATAACAAACAGGGTGCACTGAGTTGGCTCAGCCTGTTGAGCGTCTGTCTTTGGCTCAGGTCATGATCCCAGGATCGTGGGATCCCCGCATTGGTATTCCTGCTCTACAGGGGAGTCTGCTTCTCCCTCTCCCTCTCCCTCTGCCACTGCTCTTGTTCTCTCTCTCACTCAAATAATTAATAAAAATTTTAAAGTTTCTGCACCAACTTGCATTCCCACCAACAGTGTAAGAGGGCTCCCTTTTCTCCACATCCTCTCCAATACTTGTTGTTTACTGTCTTGTTGATTTTGGCCATTTTAACTGGTATAAGGTGGTATCTTAATGTAGTTTTGATTTGAATCTCCCTGATGGCTAATGATGATGAACATTTTTACATGTGTCTGTTAGCCATTTGTATGTTGTCTTTGGAGAAGTATCTGTTCAGGTCTTCTGCCCATTTTTGGATGTGATTACGTGTTTTGTGTATGTTGAGTTTGAGGACTTCTTTTTTTAATATTTTAAAAGGATTTTTATTTATTTGTTTGTTTTTAGCTTCTGATTTTTTAATTTATTTTTTTTTATTAACATATAATGTTATTTGCCCCAGAGGTACAGGTCTGTGAATTGTCAGGCTTACATACTCCACAGCCCTCATCATATCACATACCCTCCCCAATATCTATAACCGAACCACATTCTCCATACCCCCAACAGCAACCTGCAGTTTGTTTTGTGAGATTAAGAGTCTCTTATGGTTTGTCTCCCTCCTGATCTCATCTTGTTTAATTTTTAACTTCCCTACGCCCTAGGGCCCCCACTCTGCCTCTCAAATTTTTCCTATCAGGGAAATAATATGATAACTGCCTTTCTCTAATTGACTTATTTTGCTCAGCATAATACCCTCTAGTTCCATCCAGGTCACTGCAAATGGCAAAATTTCATTTCTTTTGATGGCTGCATAGTGTTCCCATATAGATATAGATATATATAACATCTTCTTTATCCATTCACCTGTTGATGAACATCTAGGTTCTTTCCATAGTTTGGCTATTGTGGACATTGCTGTTACAAACATTCAGGTGCACATGCCCCTTTGGATCACTACATTTGTATCTTTATAGTAAATACCCAGTAGAGTGATTGCTGGGTTGTAGGGTAGCTCTATTTTCAACTTTTTGAGGAATTGCCATACTGTTTTCCAGAGTGGCTGCACCAGCTTGCATTCCCACCAGCAGTGTAGGAGGGTTCCCCTTTCTCCACATTCTCACCAACACCTGTCGTTTCCTGACTTGTTAATGTTAACCGTTCAGATTGGTGTGAGGTGGTATCTCATTATGGTTTTGATTCATATTTCCCTGATGCAGAGTGATGTGGAGCACTTTTTCATGTGTCTCTTGGCCATCTGGATGTCTTCTTTGCAGAAATGTCTGTTCATGTCCCCTGCCCATTTCTTTTTTTTTTTATTTTTTAAAGATTTTATTTATTTATTTGATAGAGAGAGAGATCACAGGTAGGCAGAGAGAGAGGTGGGGAGGAAGCAGGCTCCCTGCCAAGCAGAGAGCCTGATGTGGGACTCGACCTCAGGACCCTGAGATCATGACCTGAGCCGAAGGCAGTGCCTTAACCCACTAAGCCACCCAGGCACCCTCTTTTTTTTTTTTAAGATTTTATTTATTTATTTGACACAGAGAGAGATCACAAGTAGGCAGAGAGGCAGGCAGAGAGAGAGTGGGAGAAGCAGGCTCCCTGCCAAGCAGAGAGCCAGATGCGGTGCTCGATCCCAGGACTCTAAGACCATGACCTGAGCAGAAGCTCTGCCCATTTCTTGATTGGATTATTTGTTCTTTGGGTGTTGATTTTGATAAGTTCTTTATAGATTTTGGATACTAGCCCTTTATCTGATTTGTCATTTGTGAGTATCTTCTCCCATTCTGTTAATTGTCTTCTTTGGTTTTGTTGACTGTTTCCTATGCTGTGCAAAAGCTTTTGATCTTGAAATTCCAATAGTTCATTTTTGCCCTTGCTTCCCTTGCCTTTGAAGATGTTTCTAGGAAGAAATTGCTGCAGTTGAAGTCTAAGAGGTTGCTGGGTGCAACCAAAATTCTTAAGGATTTTGATGGATTCCTGTCTCACACTGAGGTCTTTCATCCATTTTGAGTCAATATTTGTGTGTGGTGTAAGGAAATAATCCAGTTTTATTCTTCTGCATGTGGCTGTCCAATTTTCCCAACACCATTTGTTGAAGAGACTGTCTTTTTTCCATTGGACATTCTTTCCTGCTTTGTGAAAGATTAGTTGACCATAGAATTGAGGTCCATATCTGTGCTCTCTATTCTGTTCCATCGATCTATGTGTCTGTTTTTGTGCCAGTACCACACTGTCTTGGTGATCACAGCTTTGTAATAGAGCTTGAAGTCTGGAATTGTGATACCACTAACTTTGGCTTTCTTTATCAACATTCTTCTGGCTATTTGTTCTTTTCTTGTTCCATATAAATTTTAGGATTATTTGTTCCATTTCTTTGAAAAAAGTTGATGGTATTGCATCTGAACTGGTATTGCAACTGGTATTGCAACTGAAAAAAGTTAATTGGGATTGCATTAAATGTGTCAATTGTTTTAGGTAGCATAGACATTTTCACAATATTTGTTCTTCCAATCCATGAGCATGGAACGTCAATGTGTTTCTTTGATTTTGTTATTAATTTGTTTATATAAATGGCTGCTCCCCTGTTAGGGGCATAGATATTTAAAATTGTTAGATCTTGTTGGACAGACCATTTAAGTATGATATAGTGTCCTTCCTCATTCTTATTATAGTCTTTGGCTTACAATCTCATATATCTGATTTTTGGATTGTTGCCTCAGCTTTCTTGTGATGTCCATTAGCATGGTAAATTGTTTTCCACCCCCTCACTTTAAATCTGGAGGGTCTTTGGGTCTAAAATGAGTTTTTTTGGTGTCTTCCCCAATTTATTCCACGAGTACTTTATAGTTTTCTGAGTACAGATTCTTTGCCTCTTTGGTTAGGTTTATTCCTAGGTATCTAATGATTTGGGGTGCAATTGTAAATGGGATCGACTCCTTAATTTCTCTTTCTTCTGTGCCGCTGTTGTTGTATAGAAACGTAACTGATTTCTGTGCATTGATTTTATATCCTGACACTTTACTGAATTCCTGCATGAGTTCCAGCAGTTTTGGTGTGTAGTCTTTTAGGTTTTCCACATAAAGTATCATATCATTAGCAAAGAGTGAGAGTTGGACTTCTTCTTTGCCAATGTGGATGCCTTTTATTTCTTTTTGTTGTCTGATTGCTGAGGCTAGGACTTCTAGTACTATATTGGATAGCAGTGGTGATAGTGGACATCCCTCATGTGTTCCTGACCTTAGGGGAGAAGCTCTCAGTTTTTCCCCCAATGAGAATGATATTCGCTCTGGGTTTTTCACAGATGGCTTTGATGAAGTTGAGGTATGTACCCTCTATCCCTACACTTTGAAGAGTTTTGATCAAGAAAGGACGCTGTACTTTGTCAAATGCTTTTTCAGTATCTTTTGAGAGTATCATATGGTTCTTGTTCTTTCTTTCTTTCTTTTTTTTTTAATATATTGTAGCACATTGATTGATTTGCAGATGTTGATCCAACCTTGCAGCCCAGGAATAAATCCCATTTGAATATGGTGAACAATCCTTTTAATGTACTGTTGAATCCTATTGGCTAGTATTTTGGTGAGAATTTTCACATCTGTATTCATTAAGGATATTGGCCTGTAATTCACTTTTTTGATGGGGTCTTTGTCTGGTTTTGGGATCAAGGTAATGTCGGCCTCATAAAATGAGTTTGGAAGTTTTTCTTCCGTTTCTATTTTTTGGAACAGTTTTAGGAGAATAGGTATTAATTCTTCTTTAAATGTTTGGTAGAGTTCCCCTGGGAAGCCGGCTGGCCCTGGGCTCTTGTTTTTTGGGAAATTTTTGATTATTGCTTCAATCTCCTTACTGCTTATGGGTCTGTTCAGGTTTTCTATTTCTTCCTGGTTCAGTTTGGTAGCTTATATGTCTCTAGGAATGCATCCATTTCTTCCAGATTGTCAAAATTGCTGCCATATTTTTGTTCATATTATATTCTTATAATTGTTTGTATTTCTTTGGTGTTGGTTGTAATCTCTCCTCTTTCACTCACAATTTTACTTATTTGGGTCCTTTCTCTTTTCTTTTTGATAAGTCTGGCCAGGGGTTTATCAATCTTATTAATTCTTTCAAAGAACCAGCTCCTAGTTTCATTGATTTGGTCTACTGTTCTTTTGGTTTCTATTTCATTGATTTCTGCTCTGATCTTTATTATTTCTCTTCTCCTGCTGTGTTTAGGCTTTCTTTGCTGTTCCTTCTCCAGCTCCTTTAGGTGTAGGGTTAGGTTGTGTACTTGAGACCTTTCTTGTTTGTTAAGAAAGTCTTGTATTGCTATATAGTTTCCTCTGTGTCCCACAGATTTTGAACAGTTGTGTTTTCATTTTCATTTGTTCCCATGAATTTTTTCAATTCTTCTTTAATTTTCTGGTTGACCCATTCATTCTTTAGTAGGATGCTCTTTAGCCTCCATGTATTTGAGTTCTTTCCAAATTTCCTCTTGTGATTGAGTTCTAGCTTCAGAGCATTGTGGTCTGAAAATACGCAGGGAATGATCCCAATCTTTTGGTACCAGTTGAGACCTGATTTGTGACCCAGGATGTGATTTATTCTGGAGAATGTTCCATGTGTAATAGAGAAGAATGTGTATTCTGTTGCTTTGTGATGGAGTGTTCTGAATATATCTGTGATGCCCATCTAGTCCAGTGTGCCATTTAAAGCCTTTATTTCTTTGTTGATCTTTTGCTTGGATGATCTGTCCATTTCAGTGAGGAGGTGTTAAAGTCCCCTACTATTATTGTATTATTGTCAATGTGTTTCTTTGATTTTGTTATTAATTTGTTTATATAATTGTCTGCTCCCATGTTAGAGGCATAGATATATAAAATTGTTAGATCTTGTTGGACAGACCCTTTAAGTATGATATAGTGTCCTTCCTCATTCTTATTATAGTCTTTGGCTTAAAATCTCATTTATCTGATATATGGATTGTTGCCTCAGCTTTCTTATGATTCCCATTAGCATGGTAAATTGTTTTCCACCCCCTCACTTTAAATCTGGAGGTATCTTTGGGTCTAAAATGAGTTTATTGAAGACAGAATATCAATGGGTCAATGGGTTTTTTTTTTTAATCCACTCTGATACCCTATGTCTTTTGATTGTGGCATTTAGCACATTTACATTCAGGGTAACTATTGAAAGATATGAATTTAGTGCCATCATATTGCCTATAAGGTGACTGTTACTGTATATTGTCTCTGTTCCTTTCTGGTCTACTACTTTCAGGCTCTCTGTTGGCTTAGAGGACCCCTTTCATTATTTCCTGTAGGGCTGGTTTGGTGTTTGCAAATCTTTTATTTTTTGTTTGTCCTGGAAGCTTTTATCTATCCTTCTATTTTCTGTGATAGCCTAGCTGGATGTAGTATTCTTGGCTGCATAGTTTTCTCATTTAGTGCTCTGAATATATCATGTCAGTTCTTTCTGGACTGCCAGGTCTCTATGGATAAGTCTGCTGCCAATCTAATATTTTTACCATTGTATGTCAAAGACTTCTTGTACCTAGCTCCTTTCATGATTTTATTTTTGTCACTGACTTGTAAGTTTTACTATTAGATGATGGGATGTGGATCTACTTTTCTTGACTTTGAGGGGGGTTCTTTGTGCCTCCTGGATTTTGATGTTTGTTCCCTTTGCCATATTAGGGAAATTCTCTACTATCATTTGCTCCAATATACCTTCTTCCCCTCTTTCTCTTTCTTCTTCTTCTGGGATCCCAGTTATTCTAATATTGTTTCTTCTTTCAGTATCACTTATCTCTCAAATTCTCTGCTTGTGGTCCAGTAGGAGTTTGCCTCTCTTTTGCTCATCTTCTTTATTCTCCATCATTTGGTCTTTTACATCACTAATTCTCTCATCTGCCTCGTTTGTCCTGACAGTAAGAGCCTCCATTTTTTATTGCACCTCATTAATAGCTTTTTTCATTTCAACTTGGTTAGATTTTAGTTCTTTTATCTCCCCAGGAGGGTTTCTTTAATATCTTCCATGCTTTTTTTTGAGCCCAGCTAGCTCCTTGAGAATCATCATCCTGAATTCTAGTTCTGACATATTACCAATGTCTGTATTGATTAGGTCCATAGCCATTGGTACTGCCCCTTATTCTTTCTTTCTTTTTTTTTTTTCTTTTTTTTTGGTCATGAATGACTTTTCTGTCTTGTCATTTTACCCAGATGAGAATATATGAATGAGAGAATGAAATACTAAAAGAGTGGCAAAGAACCCAGAAAAATGTATGCTAATCAAATCAGAAGAGACCCAAAAGTGGGGGGGGGGGAGAAAGGGGGAAAAAGGGGGGGAAAAAGGAAATTTAAAAAATGTGTGTGTGTGTGTGTGTGTGTGTGTGTGTGTATATATATATATATGAGACTCGTAGATAGAACAGAACCACCCACTTGATTTTGTGTGTATTTTGGTTTCTTAAAAGAAACTACTTCCTAAAATTTTAAAGAAAAACTTATATAGAAAAATAAGGATAAACACAATGAAGGGATGAACTATGACTGTAAACTAAAAAAGGAATTGATAATTTTGTTTCTAAAAAGAAAAAAAAAAGAGAGGAGAGAATATGATCAGGCTGGAGACTAGAACAAAACCATGTACTAGATTTAGGGTATATTTTTGATCTACTAAAAGAAATTGTATCCCGAATTTTTTTAGGGAAAAAAACCCTATATGTATACAAAAAAAAAGGTAAATACAATGGAGGTATAAAATATGACTACAACAATGAAGGCTTAAAAAGATTTTTTTTTAGAAAGGTATTTTTAAGATAAACTAGTTAAAAAACATTAAAAGAGGAAAGCAGAAAAGTTAAAAAACATAAATAAGTAAAAAATAAAATAAAAAAAAATAATTTTCCAAGACTGAAGGGTAATGGGGAAAAAGCCATGAATTCTATGCATTGCTTTCCCCTGCCTCTGGAGTTCCACTGTTCTCCTTAATCGGTGAACTTGGTTTTGGCTGGATGTTCTTGTTGATCTACTGGGGGGCCTTTTGCCATGATTCTCGAATGTCTTTGCCTGAGGTGGAATTGCATCGCCTTTGCCAGGGACGAGCTGGGTTTAGTAACCTGCTAGTAACCTGCCAGTAACCTGCTCGGGTTTGTTCTTAGGTTCACTTTTTTTCCCTGAATGCTTTCCATAGAGCTTTGGAGGACAAGAGTGAAAATGGCAGCCTCCTAATCTCTGGCCCAGAGGAGTAGAGAGCTCAAGGCCTCACTCCTCAGTGCACCCTTAGAGAAAAGCAGTCAATTCCTCCCATCTCCCTGGTCTCTGTCCGTGCTCTGGGTTCACCCAGCCTGTGACCAAGCTTTCCTATCTCTGGGACATGGCCCCATTTGGAGACTCCAAACGCAGCAGATACCTACCATACTGCTCTTCCCAGAGGAGGAAGGTGAGTCTCCCCGGATCTGCCACTTGTGGGGTCTCTGCTTGAAGAGCAGTGGCCTGACATTGCCTTGGATCACTGTTTAAGGTAACCCCGATCTGAAAGCTCACCCCTTGGCTCTGTCTCTGTAGTCAGCTCCCCTGCTCCAACACCTGGGAACTCTGCCACACTCAGACACCCCTGATCTTTCTGTGACCTCATGGGACCTGAGATCACACTGTCCCTGCGAGGGCTCCACCACCACTTAGCCATTGGAGTGACATCCCTCAGTTTAGCAGACTTCTGAAAGTTCTGACTTTGTGCTCCACTGCTCCACTGCTTGACAGGAGATGGCCCCTCCCCCTGTGGTCTATCTTCCTGTTGCTTTGGATTCACTTCTCTGCACATCTTCCTTTCAGAAATGGTTGATTTTCTGTTCATAGAATAGCTGCTCTTCTTCTCTTCTATCTTCTGTTGAATTTTAGGTGTTCAGAATGGTTTGATAAGTATCTAGCTGAACTCCTGGGACTTAAGGTCATTTCAGTCTGCTACTCTTCAGCTATCTTGCCAACTTCCTAGGAGTTCTTAATACATCTTGGATATCAGCCTTTTGTCTGTAGGATCATTTGCAAATATCTTCTCCCATTCCATGGATTGCCTCTTTGTTTTGTTGGCAGTTTCTTTTGCTGTGCAGAAGCTTTTGATCTTGATGAAGTCCCAGAAGTTCATTTTTGCTTTTGTTTCCTTTGCCTTTGGAGGCATGTCCTGAAAGAAGTTGCTGTGGCTGATGTCAAAGAGGTTACTGCCTATGTTCTTCTCTAGGATTTTGATAGTTTCTTGGCTCATGTTGAGGTTTTTTATCCATTTCAAGTTTATCTTTGTGTATGATGTTAGGGAATGGTTGAGTTTTACTCTTCTACACATAGCTATCTAATTTTCCCAGCACCATTTATTGAAGAGACTGTATTTTCTCCACTGGATATTTTTTCTCGCTTTGTCAAAGTTTATTTGACCATAGAGTTGAGGGTTCATATCTGGGCTCTCTACTTTGTTCCACTGGTCTATGTGTCGGTTTTTGTGCCAGTACCATGCTGTCTTGGTGATCACAGCTTTGTAGTAAAGCTTAAAATCAGGCAACATGATGCCCCCAGTTTCGTTTTTCTTTTTCAACATTTGGGGTCTCTTCTGGTTCCATACAAATTTTAGGATTGTTTGTTCCAGCTCTTTGGAAAATGCCAGTAGAATTTTGATTGGGATGGCATTGAAAGTATAGATTGCTAGGCAGTATAGACATTTTAACAATGTTTATTCTTCTAATCCAAAGCAGTGTGGAAATTCCTTAAGAAATTAAAAATATAGCTACCCTATGATCCTGAAATTGCACTACTGGGTATTTACCCAAAAGATATACAGATGTAGTAAAAAGGAGGGCCATCTGAGCCCCAATGTTCATAGTATCAATGGCCACAGTAGCCAAACTATGGAAAGAATCAAGATGCCCTTCAATGGATGAATGGATAAAGAAGTTATGGTCCATATATACATGGAGTATTATGCCTCCATCAGAAAGGATAAATACCCAACTTTTGTATCAACACGGATGGGACTGGAAGAGATTATGCTGAGTGAAATAAGTCAAGCAGAGTCAAGTATCATATGGTTTCACTTACTTGTGGAGCATAAGGAATAACATGAAGGACATTGGGAGATGGAGAGGAGAAGTGAGTTGGGGGAAATTGGAGGGGTAGACAAATCATGAGAGACTGTGGACTCTGAGAAACAAAATGAGGGTTTTGGAGGGGAAGGGGATGGGGGTTGGTTGAGTCTGGTGGTGGGTATTAAGGAGGACACGTATGGCATGGAGAACTGGGTGTGGTGCATAAACAATGAATTTGGAAAACTAAAAAAATTAAATTAAATTAAATTAAAAAAGAAAAGATAATATAAAATATGTTACATAACAAAACATGCAAAAAATTATTTAAAAAAATAACCATTAACATAAGTTTCCCAGCCTCATGATGCTTTTACTGAAATTGGGAAATTCAACCAATAAGCTATAGGGAAATAATCTTATCAGCTAGTGGTAAATGCTATAGAGGAACATATTAAAAGGTAAAAGGAGTTGGGAATAGAAAGTGTCAAAAATGAAAATTTGAAATAGAATGGTGGAGGAAGGTGTCTGATGTGCTGATATAAGCAAATGCTTGAAGAGTATGAAAGAGTGAGCCCTAGTGAAAAAGTATTCCAGATACAGGTACTATGAAGTCTAACAGCTTTTGGTGGGAGCAGTTTAACTCAGTTGTCCAGAGAAGAGCAAAGGCAGAAATGAGTCTGAAACTAAGTGAGAAAGAGAGAGAAAAAAAGACAGCATGAAGGGTCATGCCAAGGAGGTTACACAAGATCCTAAAGGGCTTATAGACTATGGCAAAGATTATAGCTTCTCCTCTGGATAAGATAGAGACACTGGAGGATCGTGAGAAGAAATGTGCTGGGATCTGACTTACATTTTGGGGTCACCTTGCTTGAGAATAGACTATGGTGAGCAGTGAAATAGAATAGGTAGTTGAGGGCAATTTTGAGTGAGAAGAAATTTGACAGCAAAATGAGTGGTCTATAGCAAGAGTTCACAATCAAGGGGTACAGGTCCCAGAGAAAGAGCATTCAACAATTCATATGCACACAAAGTACTGTCAGTTTGGTCTTAATTTAGCTCTAATAAAATATGCAGCATGAATAATGAATATGGATGCATGGATATTAATAAAATCTACATTATTTAAATGCATACTGATTTATAAAGAGTATTGTATCATTATGAATTGTCTTAATCAATGGATTCTAAAAGAACAACCACTACAATATATGGGACCTAGAAGTTTTATTATTAAAGTTTTATTTCATTAAAAATTTGAAGCCACTGTGCTAATAAGACGACTTGATCTTTGGATGAAGTTTTTCTTCATTTTCAAAAGGAAAGCATGGGAAGTGGCCACCTATCTGGGGTAAGACAGTACATTGGCCAGTATTGGTATATTTCATGTTGTAACCTTTGTATCCCTTTGGAGGGATTAAAGGTGATTATGGAGGGGCGATAATGCCTGCAGAGATATTGGGAAGGTTGGCACAAGTGCCAGTGTCACTGCTATTGGATCCCACTTTCTTAAGGCTCAAGATCTGGTAGCACGGGAGGTCTTGGGATTTTCCCAAAGCAATAAAATGTGTCCATTTATATATAACCTATAGTTCCTTCTCCATACAGTGAGAACTATAATATAGTCATAGTCATAATTGCACAACAGAACTATGAGGAAAGAATTTAAATTAAACATATACACACATACACATCTTTAAATATTTATTGAGCAATTTGATTATTGTTAGTTTTCCAAACTATGCTTTGTAGTTTACTGAGGACTTTAAGAATAAAATGTATGTTAGGGGTGCCTGGGTGGCTCAGTGGGTTAAAGCCTCTGCCTTCAGCTCGGGTCATGATCCCGGGGTCCTGGGATCGAGCCCTGCATTGGGCTCTCTGCTCAGCAGGGATCCTGCTTCCTCCTCTCTCTCTCTCTCTGCCTGACTCTCCGCCTACTTGTGATCTCTGTCTGTCAAATAAATAAATACAATATTTTAAAAAAAGGAATAAAATGTATTTTAAAATGGTGCTCTTTTTATTGCCTTCCAGAATTGTCAGAAAATTGGGATGTTGATGATAAATAGCACTGGACAAGCATCATTAATTTTTCTTAGTTTAAGAAAAACTTGCTGGAAGATTGACAGAATTTATTAAATTAAGCAAAAATAATCAATCACTTTACTGTTTTTAATAAACATATAGACATAAATATGTGAACTTTTGTTAATATTTATCTTAAATCCTCAGGTTTTTGGTCAGAATGAAGAAATTGCATTTGTTTACAGTTTCATTTTGCCTTATATCCAGCCCCCACTTTTTGCTAGCATCCACTAAAATAAATCATACTACAACTACTATCAATACAGTTTTGTTTCCTTGGAGAGCCCCCTTTACTAAGGCATGTCCTCTATTTCAAGGTCAGTGCATTAATGACAGCACATTACTTTGGCGATTCAGTCCAACCCCTTAGCTTGCAAAATGTTGAAATTTTGCTAAAAGCAATTCTTGAATTAATTGTAACTCTTTGGCCAGTTCAGGCTCAAATGATCCCATCTGGATTTGCCAAATTGGACTGTGCAGAAAAAAAAAAAAAGGAAATCCCTTTTAAAAACTAAGCTGTATTCCACTTTGCTCTAGGAATGGCCACAGAGCACAGCTTTCTTTTCTGCCTCCTGAATCACTTATGGCACAACACAGGGTAATCCTCCCTATTATTGCTCCTGCTCCCTTTTTGTCACCTGACACTGGAAGCTTTTTTATTTGTCTGATATTTCCACTCCATGATCAAATTAATTTATATCCACACCTCAACTTGTCTTCTTTCAGAACTCCACTTTAATTAGAAACAAATCTTTGTATTAGATAAGCAACAAAGACAGCAATGTAGAGGAAAAGGTTGATGGGAATCTGTCCACATTATTTACCAAATGGTTTGCTATTTCCAAGCAGCTGATGACAGAGCAGTCATCAATCCAAATGCATTTCCAGAGAGACACATAAAAACTTTACTGCTTAACAGAGCTCAAAATATCCACCTGTCTCTCTGTCTAAAGTGCAAGCAGAGACTATTCTGCTCATACTGGGGATCTTCTCTAATCTTTTACACCGGGTATTGCCATCTAATGTTAATTATGCTGTTGATGTTTCTAATTCTTGTGTAGACTGGATATTTTTTTTTTTTTTACTTCAGGTTTGGGTAATTGAGATGTTGCGGTAAATAAGCCAAGCCATGGAAAATATGTGTGACTATATATGTGTGTACTCCTGTGCGTGCTCGTGGAGAACTCTGTGGACTCTGCAATTTCAAACCAAAAATGCACTTGCACCTATTCTGCGTTTCTACTTACTTGCTTGATCACTTTTACTCCTCACTATTGAGAAGTTTATTAATCTCTTTTTGAGAAATTCCTTTCCCTATGCAGAAAGCACAGTTGAACAAAGGATTAATCTGGGCTTCCATAATCAAATGCTGAGAAAACTGGAGTCTGATGATTGTGTCACCATTGTAGCTTCTTGCTGCTACACAGTGTTTGGCATAGGCTCCCTGAGTACAGTCACCTCGCATAAGGCAGTTTTTCCCCAGAAGGAGACCTACATGAATATAGCTAGCTGATCTTTGACAAAGGTGCAAAAGCAATGTGATGAAGCAAAGATGGTCTTTTCAACAAATGATGTTTTAACAACTGGACATCTACATATGAAAACAAAACAAAACAAAACAAACAGATCTAGACACAGACCCTGCAACTTCAAAAACTTAACTCAAAATGGATCACAGACCTAAACGTAAATGCAAAACTGTAAAACTCCTAGAGAATGATACAAGAGAATACCTAGATGACCTTGGGTTTGATGATGACTTTTTAGATACAATGAAAGCACAATCCGTGAAAGAAAAAAATTATGAGGTGGAATTGAATAAAATTAAAAAATTTTGCTCTGCAAAAGATACTTTCAAAGGAATGAGAAGACAACACACGGATTGGGAGAAAACATTTGTAAGACGTAGCTGATAAAGGACTGTTAGTCAAAATTTACAAAGAACTTTTAAGAATAATAAAACAAACAACTTGATTAAAAAAATGATCCAAAGACACCATTTGGCGTGGGCCAACAGGCACCCACCAAAGAAGATGTACAGAAATTAAAAAAGCATATGAGAAGGTGCTCCATCATATCTCTTCAGGGAAGTGTGAATTAAAACAACAATCAGATACTACGACACACCTATTGGAAAGGCCAAAATCCAAAAGAGGGGCAGCAACAAATGCTGATAATGATGGGGATCAGTAGGAGCTCTCATTCTTTGCTGGTGGGAATGTGGAATGGAATAGCCACTGTGGAAAATGGTTTGGCATTTTTCTAGAAAACTAAACATACCATAACAATCAAATTTATTGGTATTTACCCAAAGGAGTTGAAGTCTTATGTCCACACAAAACCCCCCACACAAGATGTCTTAGAGGCTTTATTCATACTTGCAAAAACTTGGAAGCAACTAAGATGCCCTTCAGTGAATGAATAAATTATGAATGAACTACGGTACACCAAGACAATGGGATACCATTGAGGGGAAAAAAAAAAAAAGCTATCAAGCCCTGAAAGATCATGGAGGAAGCTTAAATGCCTATTATTAAATGAATGAAGCCAATTGAGAAGGTGACATACTGTATGATTCTAACTATATAAAATTCTGGAAAAGACAAAACTATGGAGACAGTGAAAAGATCAGTGGTTGCCAGGGGTTGCGGATGGGAAAGGAGGGATAAATAGGCTTTGCACAGAGGGTTTTCATGGCAGTGAAATTTTTCCCTATGTTACTCTAATGGTGGATACATGTCATTATGAATTTGTCCAAACTCATGGAATGTACAACACCAAGAATGAACCCTAAGGTAAACTATACACTTTGGCTGACAATGATGTATTGATATAGGTCTGTAATAATGTACTAGTCTGTATCTGTAGGTCTGTAATAATATACAGTATGATGTATCAGTATAGGTCTATAATAAATGTACCAGTCTGGTGGGGGATGTTGACAATGGAGGAGGTCATGCTTTTGTGGAGACAGGAGGTATGTGGGAAATCTCTGTACTTTCTGCTCAAAATTGTTGTGTGCCTAGAACTTTCCTAAAATAGTAAACTCTATTTTTAAAAAGGCAGCCTTTTTTTTTCTGTTCACGAATACATGCACAATATATGATAATGTTGGGTCATCATGACCCTGAAGTGTCAAGAAGAAAACAGGGGGGCTGGCCTAGCATCCATACCTCTTCATTGGAGGCTTAGGTGTCTCCTTGTCTCCATGGGATTTCAACCTAGAGCAGTTTGGGTGATAAACTTTTCTAAAGAACACTCTTAAAAATGAATGAATGCATGAATACATAAAAATAAAGAACACCCTTACAATGAGTATAAGGTGATTTTTCATACCTCTAGCATGTTAAAGCTGTGCGTATGTATTTATGTGTGCTATTGATTCATATCTAAAAACATATGCTTACATATTATATATGAGTTCATATACTAAATAATTGGATCCATCATGCCATTGATATTTTTGTTAATGAAATAATAACATTATAGTATGTAAAGTACCATAAGAGTTGATCTTTTTCCCTGATTTTCCCTGAGGAAACAAATGATTATTATACTACTCAAAAACATATTTTGACCTCTTGAAGAGCCATCATATACCACATACAACTCTGGGTAACAATCTTATTTATATACATTTTTAATGCAATGACCTATTTTAAACTATTTGTAACCATTAGATGAGAAGGAAAATGTTCAGCAAAATTGGATACTGTCTAAAATTCTAGTAATGATTTTACAAAAAAAATATTATGCTGTGACACATTAGGCTTTTATACAAAGTGAAATCACCATGCTGGAGCCATAGACATTTAATAAAAATAAAGGAAAACCTGTTAAAGGCAAATATCTTAGTATGTAGTAATATCCTTTCACCTTTCTTTGCAATTTCTCCACTTGGCACAAAGAATCCCGATGCTTTTAAGTGTTTTTATGTAGCAGGCAGAATGGATTTTTCAATATATCTTGATTCCCAGAGGCTTTACAGGTTTTGCAAACCTATGGGAAATCATAATTTGTATAAGCATTATTTTCTTATATGAATGTCATTATTCCATAGAGATGAGTTGGCTGTGTGGACAGAGTATCACACTTTCTTCTCTGTGGTATATTCAGAATCCAGTTCTAAAGATGAAAAAGTTGAATAAATGAAGAACAGTATGAAAATTAACAGAGCAGAGAAAGCCCAAACTGAGAGAAAAATAAATGGTTTCATAAATTGCGAATCAGTGCCATGTAAGAGGTCACATACAGGCCTAAAGGCACTGCTAAAAGTTTTTTTCTTGTATCTCAGAATTTGATATTCTGGTATCAGAGAGTTCTTATGTCATTATTTGTGGCACAGAATACTGTAATTAGTGCATAGTTGGCCTAAGTAATGGTTTGAAACAAATTTAGTAAACCCCCTCACTTTCATTTCTGCACTACTGTGTTGGTTGCTATTATGAGCTGAATCCTGTCTTCCAAAAATTCGTATGTTAAAGCCCTGAACCTCAGGATATAATGTTATCTGGAGATAGGGTCTTTACAGAGATGACCAAGTAAAATGAGCGATTTTCAAATATGATTGGTGCCTTTTAAAGACAGGAAATTTAGAGGCAGAGATGCATACAGGAAAGGTCTCATGTAAACATGAAGACAGCCATTCACAGGCCAAGAAGGAAAGCCTGAAACAGATCCTTCCCTTACAGCCCTCAGAAGCTACCAAATCTTACAACATTTTGATTTCAGAATTGCAGTCTCCAGAACTGTGGCACAATAGACTTCTCTTCCTTAAGCCAGTCAGCTGGTGGTATTTTGTTAAGGCAGTCTTAGTAAAATGCAACAGACACATACTATGTGACAGATAATTTTCTAGGTGTTAAAAAGACAGAAATAGGGGCGCCTGGGTGGCTCAGTCGTTAAGCCTCTGCCTTCAGCTCAGGTCATGATCCCAGGGTCTTGGGATCGGGCCCCGCATCGGGCTCTCTGCTTAGTGGAAAGCCTGCTTCTCCCATTCCCTGAGCTACTCCCCCTGCTTGTGCTCTCTCTCTCTCTCCTTGTCACATAAATAAATAAAATCTTTAAAACAAAACAAAACAATACAGAAATAATGAACATAATTCATACCCTGAAGGACTTTTCTAGTAAAGAGAAGAAAGACAAGCACACAAACAAATGCAATCATTGTGACATTTGCTACTCAGAGGGATGTCCAAGGCATTATAGGTACACTACAGAGAAGGAGACTCTAACTCAACAAGGGTAACCAGATTCTGAATAGTACCTGTCTGAGAATAGAATATCAGATTTTATAAGATGTATGCATCAATTTATTTGATGGAAAATTAGAATCTCAGGGCTCAGGTTCAGGCTTGTATCAGTCAGGATGGGCTACCTTCTGAAACAAATATCTACAATCAGATACACTAGTTTTTCTGAAGTAACAGGCAACCCACAAATCTCGTAGGTTTAAAGGTATATTGATTTATTTCTCTGGAGACTGTTGCACCAGCAGCTATATACCCACAACATTTCTACTCTCATGTCATTGGTCAAAACAATTCACATGGCCATAATTAACTTCAAGGAGGAAAAAAGCATTTTCCTCATGCATCCAGAAAAAGAAGAATAAAAATATTTGTGAGCAGCAGTAGGGTCATCTACAGAAACAACTTAAATATTTGAGTGACTTAAATAAGGAAAAAATGTATTTATTCTGTCATAATATCAGATTACTTGGGTGGTTAGGGGGGCAGTGCTGGGTGTGTGTGTGTGTGTGTGCGCGCGCGTGCATGTGTTCATTCAAGTCATCTGACTATACGGTCATTGTGAGCCACAGGCCTCTTGCCTATTTTGACTTCACTCTGCCCGAGTCTTTATTCAGTTATTGGTTACAGAGGAATAGTGAGGACCACACATAGAAATATTCTGTGGCCCAGGGCTGGTGTAGGTGCATCTGTTCTATTTATATTCCATTGGCCCCAAATGCAGTCTTCCAGCCACAACTTCCTGCAGGAGTAGTTGGGAAAGTCCTCTAGCTATACCCAGGAAGAAAATCTGAACAGATTTTTGGTAGCCATTTACAGACTGGATGGGTTCCAGGTCTCCAAGCCAAACAGCTAACTACCACGTTGTTCTGATTTCATAGAAAGTAGGTCCTTTAATAGAGCCAAGAGGTCATTGGTCATTTATTTCAGAAAAATCAACAAAACCTCTTAACACTGTCTGTTTAAGATGTCAAAACGAATTAGAAAAAGGTGAGTTATCAGCTTACTGCTTTTGGTTTGAGAGAAATATTCTTCTTCTCTCTCTCAACTATAATCCTTCCTGATAACCAGAGTATGTAAAGAAAAACCCTTCTATTTATTAAAGTAATTCCATTTTTATTTTAAGGAAAACCTATTGTCTGCTACAAAGGGCCTTTTAACTCAGGAAGAGAATACTAATTTAAGGGCTAAATTAATATATGTTCCTTTTGTGCAGAGGGTCAAAAACCAGATGAATGGGGAGACCATTTTGTTAAATAGTTTTCTAGACTATTATAATCTTGCAAAGCAGGAACAGAGATTTGTTCATTTCTTTTGAATGAACATGAGAATATGGGCCTATTGTATATAATAAATGTTATTTGAGTAATTCCATATGGCAAATTTTGTCTGGTCTCAAAGGCAGTGGGAGGACCATTTTCCTATAGGAAATGTGATAAGAAAATGAGCATTCTCTAGTATTTGCTATCTTTTGATTATAACAGACTTTGCCTCAGAATGGACAGGGCTTCGATTTTCACTGAGTATACTAAAATATATCTTGAGGTTACTAGTAACAATCAGGAATGCTTGTAAGAAAATGTGAGGGTATTTCTCTGTGAATTGCTCTGCACCCAGGGTCCATATTAATTTTAGATATTGTACATAGCTCCATTCAGGGAAACTCACCTTATACATTCTGCCTTAGGCTACAATGACTATGGGAAACAGTTCATTTTATAATTTCAATATAGCTCCAGACTACTATAATTAGGAACACTAGCAATAGCGTTTTGATTGTATAATTAGATGAAATAAAATTCTACTTAGCGCTTACATAGAGATTGCATCCAAGATATTCAAAGTGTTTGCTAATATTAATCAATTGCATAATAGTTGGTTCTGCAGGGAACAAATATAGAGATTCCCTCATGAATCTAGACATTGTTTTCATTCTATGTCCTTGAATATTATTGACTTTATGAGCAGATAGATCTTCTGTTATGTGGCTTTACTTTCTATTCAAGCTAGTATAGTTCTAATTGTAAGTTAAAATGTCATTAAAATGAATATTTGCAAATACCATGTTTTGAGAATCTACTGTTAGCTAGGAATTGTTTCAAAAATTAGGCATAAATACTTCTAGGGACGAAGAACTATACAGTTCACCTTTAAATCTAAAGAAATGAAGAACTAAAAATTACTTGCCAAACTCCATACAAGTATTAACTTAAGCAGAGATTTAACCCCAAGGACTGAATGACCACCATTCTCTTGCAAATCCACCAGGCGCACGCACGCGTGCGCACGCACACACACACACACACACATAATTATGACCACAATTTTAACATATGACAGGCAGCAGAGGAAGCTGAAACTAAACAAATACTTGTTTTATCTCCTCAGTGCTGGGAATTAGACTCTTTAAAGATAACGACCCAGCAGCCTGCAGTAACGCTTGGGATCCTTAGTCATTTGTTAACTCTATCAAGGTTTCCCATGCAATGCCTTTACTGGCTATTTTCTTACCTGGAAAGCCTTTATTCCACTTCTCTGCCTGATAAACTCCCACTCTTCTCTTCCATTCAGTCACTTTTTCTTTTAATCCTTTGAATAATTCATTGCTCCTCTTGTGTTCTCTTTGCAGTTTGTATTTATTAGAAAATTGTCACATTAAAAAAAAAGAAAATTGTCACGTTATTGTTATTTAAATGTTCATATTCCCACCTGGGTTGTGAGTTCCTTGAGCTCCTCAGTGCCCTTCACAATTGTTGTTCCTAGATGGTGGGTTAGTAAAAGTGTGATAAATAGCTCTCATTGATACGGATTAAAGGGATAGTATGCTGTTGGGGAGAAAACACTATAATTGTGTGTCACTTAATTGGACCTCTATTTTCTCTTTTGTAAATTGAGGATGTTAAGCTAAGTAGCTTCCATTGTTATTTCTAAATTAACTGTTGTCTGATGAGCCCAAGTGCTATGTTTCACTGCCTGTAAGAAGCATACATAGAAGTCAACTGAGAGATATGACGTTTTGCTGTATTTATTTTTTATGTTTCTTCTATATCAAGCAATAATAGACCTCAAACTTTCTTTATCATGATAAAAGTCAAATGTCTATAGATATAGCATAGGGAAAGAAGAATAATTTCTGTATGTAATTCTGAAAATAAACTTTCTATTCTATGTGTGTGTTTGTGTGTCTGTGTGTGTATCTATAATTGATGCATGAAAATTAGTCCCTATATTGATATGTGTCTTATCATTTAAAATAAGCTGGATCAGAAACTCTGTAACTGTGGTCAGAATCTTATGAGTGCCATCTTTGCCATCCTTTTGCCCAGTGAACTTGAGCAAATCATTTAAAACTTAGAATCTGCATTCTACTATGTGTAAGTAAAAATGTCAAATGAGCCAAATTTTCTATAAGATTAATTCCAGGTTGGAAGTCCTTTGGTTGTTTCAAAATTATTCAGATAAATATGTTAAATGATTCCAATTTATTATTTTAGGGATTTCCTTTAAAATCATATTACATTTGTTTGCTTTGAAAATGAACAGAGTAGGGGCACCTCAGTAGCTCAGTGGGTTAAAGCCTCTCCCTTGGCTCAGGTCATGACCCCAGAGTCCTGGGATTGAGCCACACACGGGGCTCTCTGCTCAGCTGGGAGCCTGCTTTCTCCTATCTCTTTTTGTGCCTGCCTCTCTGCCTACTTGTGATCTCTATCTGTCAAATAAATAAATAAAATCTTTAAAAAAAAAGAAAATGAACAGAATAAAAATCATATTTCCATTCATTTTGTCAATAAGAATATGGATATATTGCAGATGACTTGACACACATACAGCAGAAAATAGTTTCACCTAAATGACCCAAAGTAAATAAACCATAATTACTTGCCATGTACTCAACTAAAATACTTGATTTCAAGAGCTCCAGGGCAGGGGGTGAAGGGTGCAATAAAGTACTTGTTGTCTGGCCAGAGTAATGTATTAAACACACTAAAATAATTATTTTCCCCATAAGAACAAACCTCATACAATTTCTGGCTCTCAAGGTCCTTTCCTTATCCCATAATGGCAGATCTTCAACGCTCTCAAAGAAAGACCATAAATTTGCAAGCATAAATATGATAATGCTTCCACAAATATGCTTGGAGCTTATCAGATAAAAGATCTGTCCTTGGTACCTTTTAGCAAAACACTAATTTGACCCTGAATGTATTGCCGATGAAATTCCAGCTGTTGATTCTCCATTGAATGAACTGGACACGCAGACTTTAGTAGAGTGCAAAGTATACGAAGGGATGAACACCATGGAGTAGTTTTTATTACTTACCCACTGGAGTGTTGAGAGTTGGCAATGATATCTAAATGATAATACAAATATCCTTTTTAAATTAGCATAAATAAAGTTAAGAAGGTTAGACAGAAAGGAGTGGGGAACCAAGGGGCCAAAAATATTTTCTTCACTAGGTTCATCCCAACTTGCTAAAGTGGCTCTCGTAAGAGGCATTTATAGCAGGGTATAAACCGTATTAGTGACTTGAGTGTTAAATGCAAACACTTTGGTTAATATGACTGTCTGCATTCAAAGCAGAGTTCAGTGCCTAAAAGCTGGTCAATAAACATTTTAGTACTGCTCTCTTCCAGTGATCTGAATTCAATAATGTTACCTTTCCAGAAGCTGCCAAATGGAAAGTGAAAGAATGATTTATGAAGCTTTGCTATGCATGGCCAGCTAAGAAAGCTTTAACTGATGCTTGCAGGATTCTCTTTAATGAAGTACAAGTTGCCAAGATAAGTTTAGGTAAATGAAGCCTCTGTCACATTATGTTATAGTGAAAGAAATGACAGACATAGCTCAGCAGATGGAGGTTAGTGCAGAATGGTGGTGTCAAGCAACGTAGTCTAGGTAACTGCACAAAGACGGAGCAGATGCATTAGCGTTATTACTATAAACAAGTTCATAATACCGCAACACGTTCGTGGAATCTGTTCAAATTAAGCCTAGCAGCTTTCTTTGTTTAAGTTGTCACTTAGCCCCCCGCAGGTCATAATTCTGAGCCATCAATTCCTTTCAAGTAAAAGCTCCCATATTCAGCACCAACTCCTATTTAGGTAGTACTGTTAACCTTAAAACCCCTAGTGTTTTGCCTTTTCAAATAATTTCTTAAGGCCATGTCTGAATACTTTGTTGAAAATGTTACTTTCAGGGCTATGATTTAAATGAATGAATTGTCACCCCCTCATATCTCTGGTTTTCTCAGTCTGAATGCAAACTGGAATCTTGAATACAATGGATTGGGAGAACTCAGCTGTGTCCCCTATGAAAAACAATAGGGGCCTTGCTGGAAATTTAAGATGTATTTGTGATTTCACTTCAGAGAGGTCTGGGGATTGACTTGGCTTGAAAGGAATAATTGCCTTGCATCCATCTTGGCATCTCTCTATGGGAAATGCTGGATGCGCTACCTTCACACCCAGGAAGAGTCAAGGATGGCAAGAGGGAGTTACTTGTTCGGTGATATTTAACATTAAACTTGCCTAAAAAATAAATATTAGATTTCCCTTCCAGATTTCATGTTATGTATCATTAAAAAAAAACCCACATTAATGAAAATAGGAAAACAAATATAAACACACACACACACACACACACACACACACACACACAGATGCTGGGAGTTAAAAAAAAATAACACCAAAATCAAAACCAAGTGTGTTGGGTAACCATCATAAAAGAAAACATCCACACTTTCATTTCTGATACTGAATAGAGAAGTCCTTCTAGGACTTGCTTATATTGCAAGCTGAATTGCAGTCAGAAATTCATGGACCATTCTTCTTGTAGAGGCTTTAAGAGCAACCTCCTAAAGAGAAGATATTAGACTCTCATGACAATCACACAACTATATTTTTGAAATGGCAAGTGGTACTTGGTGATGGTGTTAATTGTTCTGTTTTAAAACTTTATCTCTGTATATTTTCTTAATATCTGATTTTTAAAATGTAATTTTTCTGTGCTACTTTGACCTATTCTTTCCCATTTTTCTTTCTTCCTTCTCCTCCTTCCTCCCTTCCTTCCTGAAACCTTGGCATTGGAAACTTCAATTTTATTATGAATAAGGGGAGAAGGTTTCTGAAGAATGTTATAAATGGTAGTTTGGACCCGAGTTTATCTACAAATGCCTACATGTTAAAACTAAAATATGCCATTTGCAAATCAGGCATTGCTTGTAGCTGATTGATACCAGTTAAAGGGCCATCTGGACAGGATAAACAAAGTAGTTCAGAATATTTCACTTGCAAAATAAAATATTAGAGGAAAATACAATATTCAAACCCTAAAATAGAACATTTGACACATATAAACATTTCACTACCCTATCTCACTCCAATTTTTAGAATTCCATGGCCCAGTTAAATCTCACTTTGTTAATTGCAGGTATCAAGCATCTTCTATGATAAGCCCTCCCCCCCCCCACTAAATCATTTAAAGAACCTAAATATGAATTCCAGCACAAGATAAAGAAAAAGAGTCAGCCAGCAGGATGTGTTCAGGGCTGCATTACCGTTCACTTTGGGCTCTTACGGCATTGCTTAGAGGCCTCCGGGTCCCACCTACCTAACAACTCTCCCCTTTAATAATGTGGCACGCACAGTCCATGATAAACACTGTGCTCCATACCCCCCCTTGTACACTGTCACCCCAGCATCTCAGATACTCTCTGGACAGTACTATGGCCTATTCCTTTTTATTGCCAGATGACCTTATTTCTGTATTGATACAGGCACACAGTTGCCCAGAGGATTCCAACTACACTGAGCTTCTAAATAATGGGGATTAGGTTGGAAAATATACTTTATGTTTCCATGTCCTTTATGGCGACCTTCTAGCATTACTCATGTGCCCCAGGACTCACCAAACTTGCTGACTTCACTTCTCAAGTCTCTTGAGCCCAATTACCAGGAGACTAGCATTAATCCCTGACCCTTCAAAGATGACCACTGTGCCCTCTTCACCCTACCAACCTTTCTCTGCTTCTGTTGTGCCGGGGTTTTTTATTCCCCTGAACTCACCAGGATCCTCTCTGCCCTGGCATTTTAATCATGCTCTTACATGGGGTACCTGGGGGGCTCAGTGGGTTAAGGCTCTACCTTCAGCTCACGTCATGATCTCAGGGTCCTGGGATCCAGCCCAGAGTTGGGCTCTGTGCTGTGTGGAGTCTGCTTTTCCCTATCAATCTCTCTTTCCCTTTATCTCTCCCCTTTATTCTCTCTCTCTCAAATAAATAGATAAAATCTTTAAAAAGAATTATGCTTTTACTTTTGTTGGATTGAGTCACCCTCCCTTCACCTAGTTAACTCCTACAAATCTTTCTAGTCTTGGTTTTAAGTTCACTTCCACTTCTATAATAATACAGATGAATTATTTCTTCTATATTTCTTTTTCATAGCAATCATAACAGGAACAATTAATATTTGAATAATTTTAAATATCTGCTTTCTCCACTAAACTTTAAACTTCATGGTGTCAGGGGAAAATGTTTCCATGCTTAACTACTGCATTTTTAGTCCTATAAATTCATTGAGTACTTAAGAAAATTTGAAGGGATGAATGAAGGAAGGAATATATGTATAGATGAATGAGTAAAATGTTCTCTCTCTATATATATTAACAACCTGCTTTCTCAACTTCTTTTAAGCTTAATTTAGACTTTCCTTATAAATTTGAAAATGTCTATTAACCTGCACCCTTTAATACAATGAGTGTTAGTGATTTTTAAAAAATGTTTATTAGGTAAGTGAAAAATGTGTTATTTCTCCACATTTTTTGATCATTAATGATGTCAATATTTTTCATGTTTGTAATAGCAATAATTTATTTATTTGTTTATAGCCTTAGTATGTTTGAGATTTTAATTATTTCAGTCATTGACTTTTAAAATCTGTATTTGTTAAGAATATTAAACATTCATTATTAGTTTCTTGCAAAAATTTCATCCAGTTGTCATATTCACTTCATTGTCATTTAAAAATACTTAATGTTTTAGAGTAGCTTTAGGTTTACAGAAAAAAATGAGCAGAAAGTTCAGAGCATTCATTTACACCCCTTTACCCCTACTCTCAGTTTCTCCTGTTATTAACATCCTACAGTAATATGGTACATTTGTTATAATCGACAAGCTGATATTGTACATTTTTCTTAACTGAAGTCTATAGATTACTATTAGGGTTCTAGAAATTTTACCAAATGTATGATGACATACATCCACTAGCATAGTATCGCATAAATAGTTTCATTGAACTAACAATCTCCCATGCTCCACTTATGGGCCCACCCCTGCCCCCACATTCTTCTGTAGTTGAGCTGGTAGATTTGGAGGATTGTGGACTGGACATCTGTCATTTTCAGTGTTTATTTGTTTGTACTATTAGGTCGAATATGGAAGTTTCAATATTTTACGTGGTGAAATCTATCACATGAGAATTCCCTTCCATACATCTAATCAGTAAGTTTAAGAAAATATTCCAGTAGAAATGAAATTGTTTTCATACCCCATTTACTATATTTCCTAATTAGAAAATAAGCAGCTTGGGAGCCGGAACTGACCATAATACACAAAAAAAATGCCCAAGTAGAGACCTTTTTTTTTGTACACGGCATAGACCCTAGAATTGTAATCAAACATATTTGTTTGGAAAAACACCATAAAAAGAGCACTTCAGACACTTCAGACTGAACAGAGTGCATTGCTAATTTCCTTGAGATCATGTTTTCTCTTTCTGAGAACCAGAAAGGACTAAATAGCTCAAAAGATTCTTTAACTCTCCTTTCTGAGATGAAACACCTAAACTAAATCCTAAGGAGCTCTTCCTCATAGAAGTAATACTGACTGTATTGATCCGAAGTGTAAAGGCTTCTGAGTCTCTCCTGACAGGGGTGGGTTTAAAATAATGACTGGTCTTCCTATCTGCTGGCCTGACTTTCTGATTCCTCCGTGACTTTGGTGACTTTTCTTTAGAATGCCCAACAACCACTCATTAGCCTTTTTCATTGTGGTTGTGCTCCCACCCAGTTTTGTAATCATTTCATGCATGTGTCTCTCTTCATTGCTAGCATAAGAGCTCCTTGAGTGCTGAGGCTATGGTTAATTCAAACTTGCTTCTTCTTTGCTTCATAGCACTGAATTTAACATAGAGAAAATCTCTTATAACTTGGGCTCTCCATGTGAAACAACAAATATAATAAAACTATGAAAGACATACCAAAATACATTAAGCAGGGAATAAATTTCATTTTTAGTCATTGGCATTCCTTCAAATTATTCATGTACCATCTTCTTTTGCATTTTTTTCAACCTCCTCAGAAAAATAAAGATGTAAAAACACATCAAATTATGATAAAACAAAACAAGAGTATTTAGGAGAGGGCTCTAAATTCATTATTTAAGGAATTATGCTTCCACAACCCTATTTCTATATAGCAGTTCTGCTTCTTTCAAACTCACTAATTTGTTAGCTGCAGCTTGACTAGGCAGCATGAAAAGATCCTTACATATTCCTGGACAGTATGATTATCATGATACAAGAACATCATAGCTCTAAACATCACCGTTTATATTAGACTTGTTATAACTCATGAACCCAGAGATTTTTCTTTATTTCTCCAGAGGAAAAGCATACCAGAATACATTGCATATAAAAGGTGTTTTATTTTTATTGGTGTTTCTTCCTTTAACAAATCACTGTTTTCCTATGTGTGCATGTGTTCCTATGCACATATAATAAAATAGCCATTCTCTATTGAATGCTTATGGATCAAATGTCTCTTTTGTATTATTTTATGAAATCCCCACAACAAATCTAGTAGGTAAGATTGCCATTCTTTTCACTTTACAAATAAGAAAATCAAAGCCCAGTGAGACTAAGTTGTCCAATGTTGTATGGACAACACATTCTAAAATAAGGATTCTAAATGAAGTATGTCTAATCCGAATGCCTTTGGAATAATGACTCTCTACTTGACTCAAAAGTAATATTGACTGATGGTCCAGCACAAACTAACTTAAAAGAGGCAATGATAAATTGAATACCAGTTAGTATACCAAATTTAAGTACATGGAGTGAGGATTTTTCTTTTGGTTGTCCGGGACGAATGTCCCGATTGTGGTCAGTGACGTTGTAACTCTATGTATTTATTTCCTTATCTATTCCATATATTAAAATTGTCTCATTCAATCATCTCCATTCAGACTTTTGTAGGGTTTCAATGTAATGGTTACTAGTTGTGAGCATGGAACATTGAGCCAGATTTCCTGACTTGAATGTCAACTTTGCTACTTAGTAGCTCTTGACTTTAGGCAAGTTCCTTTTTCCTTTGTGCCTCAATCTCTACATTCCTGTAAAAGAATAGTAATAGCTCCTATTCTGTAGTGTTGTTTTGAGGTTAGTTTTTATGCTTAAAGTGCTTAGAATAGTACCAGGACATTGGAAAAAAAATCCACAAATCGAAGCTGTTTTTCTTATTAAAAAGAAAAAACAAAATCCTATTTTTGACTATACAGTAGGTATAGGAGCAGGAAAAGATGGAGAATGGAAAGCAAAGAAAGGAACACAAAGTAAACAGACAGCTTCAGCAGGACAATAGTTCAACAAGACCACAAACACATAGATTAATTTATTATAACTGCATTTATTTCAAAGTGTCCTTGTCCCCCATCAGTGGATCTGCCAGGAGTCAAGTCTTAATCATCAGTTTCTAGCTGTGGCCCAGTTGGCAAGGGTGCCTAGGTGAAAAGCCATTGTAGATTTTAGGTAACAACTCACCAATTCATGAGGGCTTTCTCTTCCCGTTGGCATTCTTGGTTGCCCTGACAGACCTTTAGATCCCAAGCCCTTCAGAAAATTCTCTTCTGCTTTTCTGAGGCTTGGCTTAGCTCTGTAGTTTCCTGCTCTATACACCTTCAGTATTTATCAAAGGTCTTGAAGAGGAATGCAACTATATATTTCAGTACCCTCAATTTTCTAGTTTTGTCCTCTTTGGCATTACCAAAATCTTTGTTGTTTGCTAGGTCCCTTTCAGTGTGCCCAGAGCCCAGATCCTTATCCTGCAGCCCAAACTACAATAAGAAAATATCCCCCTGGGAGAGCTAAGAATCCTTGACTCACCTTTGTGAAATTTTACCTCCCTAGTCTTTGTTTCCTTATCTTTAATATCTAAATTTATCAGACTTTTCTAGTTGCTCTCAGTCAGAGCATTTGTGTACCATGACTTAGTCTAACCAACTCATTAGATTTTAGTTTTTTAAATCACCAGATATATATTTTAAGCAAATACTTTCCAGTTCTATAACTTTCTTTATGCCTCAGTTTCATATCTATAAAATGAGGCTAATTAGAAAAGCTATCTTATAAAATTGTTGTGATGACTGAACATGTTGATGTATACAAAATGTTTACAGTGGTGCTTGACACATAACAGGATGAACAAATATGTGTTAGCTATTACTATTGAAGAGGATTTCAGAAGTCAGGAAATCAGGTTCTTCTTGGTCAATCAAGATAATCTTTTATTTCATATATTTTTGAAAGAGCTTTGGCTTTTAATAAATTAAGTTATTCTAGTAGTTCCTAATCCTATTAGACTAACTGTCCATCCCCTCATTTTTTTTTTAAGATTTTATTTATTTATTTGACAGAGAGAGATCACAAGTAGACAGAGAAGCAGGCAGAGAGAGAGAGAGGGAAGCAGGCTCCCTGCTGAGCAGGGAGCCCGATGCGGGACTCGATCCCAGGACCCTGAGATCATGATCTGAGCCGAAGGCAGCGGCTTAACCCACTGAGCCACCCAGGCACCCTCCCCTCATTTTTAAAAACAATTTCTAATGATCCATTTACTAACTTGAAATGAAATACACACAAAATATAATCTACATCTAAACGTAATTATGGAAAAAAGTTACAGTGCCCTAAATTAAATATAAAATAAAAGGGAAGTAATTTATAATAAATTAATATGAATTTCAATATAAACATAATCAGACATGAGTATACTAGAAGATA
The DNA here is from genome assembly GCA_004024625.1 of Mellivora capensis. NCBI lineage: Eukaryota > Metazoa > Chordata > Mammalia > Carnivora > Mustelidae > Mellivora > Mellivora capensis. The sequence goes on from PISX010012900.1 coordinate 45,212, forward strand.
AAAATGTAGTCAGATGTTTTTATCCATTTATAATGAGTAAATTTAGATTTAAAAGAAGATCAGGATGCTTTTCATTAAAAAATACGGAGAAAGAAAAGCAGAAGATAGTGGAATAAAACTAGCAATGTAAGTAGTGACATACTATATTTACAAGAGAATGAGGGATATGCTCCAATAAAAGAATTTGTATATCAATTACTTTTGAAGTGGAAAAAAAATAAGGTACCAAATTCATAAAACTATCCTGGGTGGCATTTCTATGTGCAGGGGTTGCAGTAACAAAAATATATCATGGGGAATCCAAGATGAGCATATATCTGGTTTCTACCTGTCTGACAGGACGTTTGAAAGTCATTTCCGGTTGTTCAATTTTTTGTTCAGTGGGTAGATATTCAAATTCTTTGTCATTCCATCCAATCTGAATTGAAGCCAGTCATTGCTAGAGCTAGATACAGGAGACCTTTATTAGGCCAGATATTACCAATTAAGTAACTGTATTATTAAATGCTGACAGGCCTGCAGTGGCTGGTAGGGCCATGCACTTAAGAGACAGAGAAGCTTATATCCAAATGTAAGGGGTAATTTCAGTGGAGCCACACTGAGGTGAACCACCTAAATACTAGCCTTCACTGTGTGGGCCTGTCTTGAGCACTACAGGTGTCCAGGGGCCTCATCCCCTGCCCTGTGCATGTCAGCAGAGTCTTCCCACTTATAGTGACTGAATGAAACTGACCCCAGAAATTTTCAAAGTAAGCCTGGTGGGAAAGGGGAAACATAACACATTTTTCCAGTTACCATAAAACAAAACCTGTATAATACCTATTTTGAACAAAAAGCAATATAAACAGTTGATAGAGAAAGTACTATCCCTTTAATATAGAATCCATTGTTAGTGAGAAAAGTGTTTATGAGAGAGAGACCTTTGTATTTCTTCTCACAAGAAATATTCATGTACTCAAGTTCTATATATACTGATGTGTGTGGTCTGGTGAATACAGCCTAAACACACACACACACACACACACACACACACACACACGTGCAATAGATTCAGTCTCCTTAGGTTTTCTGAACAAAAAATATATTAGGTACTGTCTTGCTGTTGATGCTTGAAACACTGTGACCATAAGTTTCTTCTTTACAGAATGATTGAAAGACTGGGAAACAATTACTAGTGTGTCTTTGAATGCTAGATGCATTCCTCAGATTAGAAGCCCACAGGTAAAATTATCAAATAATTTTCAATGCTTTTCAACACAACTTTATTTAAAATTTACACATGGAATATAAAATACGTTGTTTCAAATTAAATTCTAAATAAAACTTTAATATTTAAATGATTTGCTTATTTTGACTTCCAGGAAAAAGTAAAGATTTCTCTATTTTTTATCCTTTATTTACCTGTAATATTCGTTATGTGAGCTTTTACGATAATTCTGAGAAATATAGATTACTTTCCTAATCTGTTCATGATTTGTACACATCAGCTTTATCTGTTGTCAAGCAGGAGGGAACTTGTCTACAATAATTTCAATATCATAACCACAAATATAGAATAGGACATACCTTTTTAAAAAAAGATTTATTTATTTATTTATTTATTTATTATTAACATATAGTGTATTATTTGTTTCAGGGATACAGGTCTGTGAATCATCAGTCTTATGCTATTCACAGCACTCACCATAGCACATACCCTCCCCAATGCCCATAACCCCGCCGCCCTGTCCCTTCCTCCCACAGCAACCCTCAGTTTGTTTCCTGAGATGAAGAGTCTCTTATGGTTTGTTTTGTTTCCCTCCCCAGTCGCATCTTGTTTCATTTTTCACTCCCTTCCCCACAAGACCCCCTGCCCTGCCTCTCAAATTCCTCATATCAGAGAGATCATCTGATAATTGTCATTCTTGGATTGACTTATATTGCATACCATAATACCCTCTAATTCCATCCACATTGTTGTAAATGGCAAGATTTTGTTCTTTGATGGCTGCATAGTATTCCATTGTATATATATGTATATATATACCACATCTTCTTTATCCATTAATCTGTTGATGGACATCTAGGTTCTTTCCCTAGTTTGGCTATTATGGACATTACTGCTATAAACATTAGGGTGCACATGCCCCTTCAGATCACTACATTTGTATCTTTAGGGTAAATATTTAGTAGTGTGATTGCTGGGTCATAGGGTAGTTCTATTTTCAACTTTTTGAGGATCCTCGTACTGTTTTCCAGAGTGGCTGCACCAGCTTGCATTCCCACCAACAGTGTAGGAGGGTTCCCCTTTCTCTGCATCCTCGCCAACACCTGTTGTTTCCTGACTTGTTAATTTTAGCCATTTTGACTGGTGTGAGGTGAGGTATCTCATTGTGGTTTTGATTTGTATTTCCCTGATGCTGAGTGATGTGGAGTAATTTTTCATGTGTCTGTTGGCTATTTGGATGTCCTCTGGCCATTTCTTGATTGGATTATTTGTTCTTTGGGTATTAAGTTTGGTAAGTTCTTTATAAATTTTGGATACTAGCCCTTTATCTGATATGTCATTTGTGAGTATCTACTCCCATTCTGTCAGTTGTCTTCTGGTTTTGTTGACTATTTCCTTAGCTGTACAAAAGCTTTTGATCTTGATGAAGTCCCAATAGTTCATTTTTCCCTTGCTCCCTTTGGTGATGTTTTTAGGAGGAAGTTGCTGCAACAGAGTTCAAAGAGGTTGCTGCCTGTATTTTCCTCAAAGATTTTGATGGATTCTTTTCTCACATTGAGGTCTTTCATCCATTTTGAGTCTATTTTGGTGTTATGTGGTGTAAGGAAATGGTCCAATTTCATTCTTTTACATGTTGGCTGTCCAATTTTCCCAACACAATTTGTTAAAGAGACTATTTTTTTTTCCATTGGACATCCTTTCTTGCTCTGTCAAAGATTAGTTGATCATAGAGTTGAGGGTCCATATCTGGGCTCTTTATTCTGTTCCATTGATCTATGTGTCTATTTTTGTGTCAGTACCATACTGTCTTGATGATTATATCTTTGTAATAGAGCTTGAAGTCTGGAATTGTGATACTGCCAACTTTGTTTTCTTTTTCAACCTTCCTCTGGCAATTTGGAGTCTTTTCTGGTTCCATATAAATTTTAGGATTATTTGTTCCATTTCTTTGAAAAAAGTTGATGGTATTTTGATAGGGATTGCATTACATGTAGATTGCTCTAGTAGCATAAACATTTTCACAATATTTGTTCTTTCAATCCATGAGCATGGAACATTTTTCCATTTCTTTGTGTCTTCCTCAATTTCTTTCATGAGTATTTTATAGTACAGATCCTTTGCCTCTTTGGTTAGGTTATTCCTAGGTATCTTACATTTTTGGGTGCAATTAGTTACTTTCAATAGGTGCTGAAAAAGCATTTGACAGAGTACAGCATTCTTTCTTAATCAAAACTCTTCACAGTGTAGGGATAGAGCGTACATACCTCAATATCATCAATGCCATCTTTGAAAAACCCACAGTGAATATCATTCTCAATGGGGAAAAACTGAGAGCCTTCCCCCTAAGTTCAGAAACACTTCAGAGCTGTCCACTATCATCACTGCTATTCAACATAGTACTGGACATCCTAGCCTCAGCAATCAGACAACAAAAAGAAATAAAAGACATCTGGATTGGCAAAGAAGAAGTCAAACTCTCACTCTTCGTAGATGATATAATATTTTATGTTAGAAAACACAAAAGACTCCAGTCCAAAGCTTCTAGAACTCATATAGGAATTCAGTAAAGTGCCAGGATATAAAATCAATGCACACAAATCAGTTGCATTTCTATACATCAACAACAGGACAGAAGAAAGAGAAATTAAGGAGTTGATCCTATTTATTTATTTTAGATGGAGAGGGAGAGAGAGATAGAGTGCACAAGTGGGAGGGGAAGGGCAGAGAGAGAGAGTGTGGGGAAGCAGACTCCCTGCAGAGCCTGGAGCCTAGTGGAGGACTTGATCTCAGGACCCCTATGAGCATGACCAGGGTGGAAACCAAGAGTTAGGTGCTTAACCAACTGAGCCACCCAGGCACCTGTGCATAATTTTTATAAAAGAAAAATAATTCCAAATTTTCTAAATAGAACTAATACTTAAAATTTTTATTTATTTTTAAGATTTATTTATTTATTTTAGAAAAAGTGGATGCATGTGTTGGGGAGGGGCAAAGGAAGATAGAGAGGAATCTCAAGCTGACTTCCTGCTGAGGGCAGAGCCCTAGTCCAGATCCATCCCATAATATATGAGCCATGACCTGAGCCAAAAATATTTTAAATGAGTAATTATATCTAGTTAATAATGACATTTTAGGGCATCTGGGTGGCTCAGTTGGTGAACGACTGCCTTGGGCTCAGTTCATGATCCTAGAGTCCCTGGATTGAATCCTGCATCAGGCTCCCTGCTCAGCAGGGAATCTGCTTCTCCTCCTGACCTCTCTCCTCTCGAATCTCTCTCTCTCATACTCTGTCTCTCTCTCAAATAAATAAATAAAATCTTAAAAAATGACAATTTAAGGGATCTTTGTTCTGTGTGTTTTAGGGTTATTATTATCTTATTCTGACTACTGTTAAAATTTGCATAATTTTGTATTTGGATTATACAAAAACTTATTTTATTGCAGAATTTTGGGAACTATTTCAGTGAATTTAGATAGAAATTAAAATTAAACAACAAAATGATTCTCTTGTGTGTTTTTAGAATAATAATTTAAAATCAGTATTAAAAAATTCAAACTGCACAGAAAGTTTCTCTCCTATTTCTGAACCCTAACCCCTCATTGAACCTACCCAGAGGCAGCTATCATTTTGGTTATTTTTTTTTTAAGATTTTATTTATTTATTTGACAGACAGAGGTCACAAGTAGGCAGAGAATCAGGCAGAGAGAGAGGAGGAAGCAGGCTCCCTGCTGAGCAGAGAGCCCGATGTGGGGCTCGATCCCAAGAGCCTGGGATCATGACCTGAGCCGAAGGCAGAGGCTTTACCACACTGAGCCACCCAGGCGCCCCTCATTTTGGTTATTTTTAAAGTATTAACTTCAGAAATATTTTATGAATATAGAGGATATTAATAAACACATTAACAAAAGATGACTATCCAGTTTTATCTGAGCTAAGCTACTTCCTTTTTCTCTGACTCATGGAAATTTGGTAAATAATTTCATCAATAGCACCTCTCTCTTTCAAAATGAAGATCATTACATGCAGTCACTTGTTTGTTAGAATTTTTTATATAAATAAGGGGGAAGGGAGAAGATGCCTTTTTAGAAAAACAAAGATTTGCCTGATTTCCAAAATATGAATGAATCCATTAGAACGGAGTCATAACAGGAGGAAGTGGACAAAATGGATATAAATTTAGAAAAACAAGCTATATACTCTTATTTTTTTAATTTATGAAGCTGCTTTAAAGAATAATCGAAGCTTCAGATGCTCAATAAATATTATTGTATGACGAATGAATGAATAGTTGTTCTGAACTCCATGAGAGGCTACTGAAACATTCTTCTTTCTGTCAACATCAGGTTCAATACATCTATAACTCAAACATACTCAAAAGTAAAATATTTCTCTGTGAATGAAGGATAGGAAATTGACAAAATTAAAGCCTTAACCAGGCAAATAGAAAGTCAGAGATTTGTAATGGTCATAAAAGACTTGAGATTCAGGTTAAAAGCTGCTATCACAAAATGTGTGAGAGCCACAAAATACTATTACTAGGTCTACATTTTAACTTACAGAATTTCTCTAAGATTTATGGTTATCTCCAGGACAAGCATTTTCAGTGGTGATTCTCAATCTGCCCTCTTTTAAGATAAAAATTTTACATTTAATATCAAAGCACCATAAGCTCAAATTTTTCCCCATTGAAATGATATTTGCCAGTGAACTTATTGTACTTGACAAGGACCATATTTATAGTCCTGGTACCTGAATCATTTTGTTATACCTAGATATAATACTTGTTTAACAGTAACTCTTACATTTTGTTGATAGCATAGCACTATTTTCTGGAAGTACCCTATATAATACTGTATTTTCTCCTAAATCTGTCAATAAATGGCTTTCTACCCCATCATTCTTATATACATGTGTCCACCTAAGAATAAAATTGGCCACCCAACAGCCCCATTAATATTTTCACTTATGCTTAAAAAAAATCACTTTTAAAAATTTTGTGACCTTGGGGCACCTGGGTGGCTCAGTTGGTTAAGCATCTGCCTTCAGCTCAGGTCATGATTTTGAGGTCTTGAGGTTCACCTCCCTTCTGCTCAGTGGAGAGTCTGCTTCTCCCTCTCACTCTGCCCTTATCCTCTTCCCTTTCCTGCTTGTGCTCTTATGCGCTCTCTCGTACTCTCTCTCAAATCTCTAAATATATATATGTGTGTGTGTATATATATATATATATATATATATATAAATAATTTTGTGACCTTCTTCATAATATTTGAGACAGGGTAAGATAATGTTTTATAGTCTCAAACCCTAACCTAATTGGACTTTTGGGTTTTTTTTCACTAAGACATGGGTAGAGGAAAGGGATAGGTTATCTCTTTTTCATTTGATTCTCTCTTGAGATGTAATCAAGATAACTAGTAGAGTCTTATCTCCTGAATCAGGAAGATTTAAATTCTGTTCCAAATTCTATCACATATTAACAAATATTAACATCTATGCTTCTGTTTCATTATCTGTAAAATGAACATGATAACACCTAATTCACATATGTTTTTGTAAACATTAGATTAGATAACAAATGTGAAGTGATTAGGAGAAGACTTGATGCAAAATAAAGATAATAAAACAAATATGATGGTGTAGATGATTATGATGACTTCATGGATGGGAGTTAATCTTATTTTATAACATATAAGCTAACATTGGATTTTTTTGTTCCTCATTGGTTGGAAATATATTTATTACAACCTTTAATTAAAATGATGATAATAATAGCCTTTATTAAGTACTTAATTTTTTATTATGTATATATTAGAGTTCTGGACTACTCAAATTTTTGATAATATGTTCAGTGTTTATTTCTGTATTGTGGAAGATCCCCCATGGTTGCTGGCTGTCCAGGTAAGAGAGGATCTAGATAGCATCAGATTAGCAGGAATTGTAATATTTTAGTATTTTTTTTAAGATTTTATTTATTTATATGAGAGAAAGAGACAGAGACAGAGAGAACAGAAGCAAGGGGAGAGGCAGAGGGAGAGGGAGAAGCAGGATCCCCACTAAACCAGGAGCCTGAGATGGGACTTGATCCCAGGACCTGGAGATAATGACCTGAGCCCAAGGCAGATGCTTAACCATCTGAGCCACACAGGCACCACCATTTGAGTATTTTTAACAATAAAATTTAAGTGTTTCAATATTTTAACAGTGCATATCAATTGAATGTCTGTCCTTTTTGTTTTGGATAGCAAGATTAGAATTGGTTTCTTGGGAACTGAAATAAGTTGAGAAAATATCCAACCAATGATAGTTAAATAGAGGAAGTATTTTTCAATCACTTTTGCCCATCTCTGTCAGGAAAAGAACAAATTTCTTGTGCATTATGGACTGAATGTTAGTGTTTCCCCAAATTTCATATTTTGAAACTCTAATCTCTGATGTGATGGTATTTGGAGATGGGGCTCTAGGGGGTAATTCTGTTTAAATGAGGTCATATAGGTGGGGACCCTATGTTGGGATTATTCCTTATAATAAGAGGGAAAGACACCAGAGCTCTTTCTCCATCTACCATGAAAGACATGGCAATAAAGGCAGACATCTTCAAGCCAAGAAGAGAGCCCTAACTGGGAAACAAATGGGCTGTGCCGCCTTGATCTTGATCTTCTAGTCTCCAGAACTGTGAGAAATAAATGTGTTTAAGCCACCCAGTCTGTTGTGGGTGTTTTGTTTTGTTTGTTTTGTTTTGTTTTGTTTGTTTCTTTTTTTTTTTTTTAAATTGCAGCCTGAGCTGACTAGGACACAATGGTTCATTTGAATGAGGTGATCTTTTTTCCATATGTTTCTCTGTCAAATTGCTCAACTTTTTTCAAGGGCAGGTCAGTTTCCCAATATCTGGCTGTTTAACACATGGCCCAAACTTGACTGCAGGTGAGCAGCAATCTTAAACTCACTGTGGCAGAAGTTATGAAGGGGTACCTGAAAGATGTGCCTTGTTTAATCAGTTGTTTTAAAATTTATTCCATAGAAAGCCACTTCAAATACTGAATGCTTCTGGCCTCACTATGGAATTGCTCTTAAACAACTAAAGTTTGGGAGTATGGTATCAGGAAATGTTGAAACCTCACGTGAAAAATGGGCCTTTAAAAGTTACTCCTGGGGTGCTGGGGTGGCTCAATGGGTTAAAGCCTCTGCCTTCGGCTCAGGTCATGATCCCAGGGTCCTGGGATGGGGCCCCACATTGGGCTCTCTGCTCAGTGGGGAGCCTGCTTCCTCCTCTCTCTCTCTGCCTGCCTCTCTGCCTACTTGTGATCTCTGTCTGTCAAATAAATAAATAAAATATTTTTTAAAAAGTTATTCCTGCACTTGTCATTGAGATTGTATAATTATGACTATAATTAATAATTCACTAATTTTTCCATTTTTTCATTTCAAATATGTGTTTGAACATTTACTAAGGACCAGGCCATCGGATTGACCCTGTACACTGGAAACTCCACTTCAATATCAGTTTAAACAATAATAGCATTGTCCTAAAGATTTAATGTGTGCTTTATATTTTATAATTGATTGGTCTTTCCTGTGTTGGCAGCTAGAAGCTCATACTTAAATACAAGGCTCACCTCAGAGTAGGATTTTTGGTCTAAAATCATTCTGGCTCTATTACTCTTCCTTTATTTTATTTTTCTATTATCTCATTTTAAAATATTTTAATTATTCTTGCTAATTTATGTACTTATGCAAATTCATCTATGGAAAAAGCCAGGGATAAAATAAATATAAATCACTTATAAGTAAAAAATAGAGAAAATGAGCTCATTGAATGCAGGGCTAGATCTTTGGATTACTGTGTTCTTCTCAACCCGAGCCAGGCCCACACAGAAGCAACCATGTCTAAGGGACCTGCAGTTGGCATTGATCTTGGCACCACCTACTCCTGTGTGGGTGTCTTCCAGCATGGGAAAGTGGAAATAATTGCCAATGATCAGGGAAACCAGACCACCCCAAGTTATGTCGCCTTCACGGACACTGAACGATTGATCGGTGATGCTGTGAAGAACCAAGTTGCGATGAACCCCACCAACACAGTTTTAATGCCAAACACCTGATTGGACGGAGATTTGATGCTGCTGTTGTCCAGTCTGATATGAAGCATTGGCCTTTCATGGTGGTGAATGATGCTGGCAGGCCCAAGGTCCAAGTAGAATACAAGGGAGAGACAAAAAGCTTCTATCCAGAGGAGGTGTCTTCTATGGTTTTGACGAAAATGAAGGAAATCACAGAGGCTTATCTTGGGAAGACGGTTACTAATGCAGTTGTCACAGTACCTGCATATTTCAATGATTCTCAGCGTCAGGGTACCAAAGATGCTGGAACTATTTCTGGTCTCAATGTACTTCGAATCATCAATGAGCCAACTGCTGCTGCTATTGCTTATGGCTTAGACAAAAAAGTTGGAGCTGAAAGGAATGTGCTGATCTTTGACTTAGGAGGTGGCACTTTTGATGTGTCAATCCTTACTATTGAAGATGGGATCTTTGAGGTTAAGTCCACAGCTGGAGACACCCACTTTGGTGGAGACTTTGACAACCGAATGGTCAATCATTTTATTGCAGACATAAACGCAAACATAAGAAAGATATCAGTGAAAACAAGAGGGCAGTTCATCGTCTCGGTACTGCTTGTGAACGTGCTAAGCGTACAATTTTTTCCAGCACCCAGGCCAGTGTTGAGATTGATTCTCTGTATGAAGGAATTGACTTCTATACCTCTATCACTTGTGCCTGGTTTGAAGAATTAAATGCTGACCTGTTCCATGGCACTCTGGACCCCGTAGAGAAAGCCCTTTGGGATGCCAAGTTAGACAAGTCTCAGATCCATGATATTGTCCTGGTGGGTGGTTCTACCCATATCCCCAAGATTCAGAAACTTCTTCAAGAATTCTTCAATGGAAAATAATTGAATAAGAGTATCAACCCTGATTAGGCTGTTGCTTATGGTGCAGCTATCCAGGCAGCCATCCTTTCTGGAGACAAATCTGAAAATGTTCAAGATTTGCTGCTGTTGGATGTCACTCCTCTTTCTCTTGGCATTGAAACTGCTGGAGGAGTCATGACTGTTCTCATCAAGTGTAATACTACCATTCCTACCAAACAGACCCAGACCTTCACTACCTACTCCGACAACCAGCCAGGTGTGCTTATTCAGGTGTATGAAGGTGAGCGTGCCATGACCAAGGACAACAACCTACTTGGAAAGTTTGAACTCATAGGCATAACTCCTGCCCCTCGTGGTGTCCCTCAGATTGAGGTCACTTTTGATATTGATGCTAATGGTATCCTCAATGTCTTTCCTATGGATAAGAGTACAGGAAAAGAGAACAAGATTACCATCACTAATGACAAGGGCTGCTTGAGCAAGGAAGATATTGAGTGCATGGTCCAGGAAGCTGAGTACAAAGCTGAAGATGAGAAACAGCGGGACAAGGTGTCTTCCAAGAATTCACTTGAGTCTTACGCATTCAACATGAAAGCAACTGTTGAAGATGAAAAACTTCAGGGCAAGATAAATGATGAAGACAAATAGAAGATTCTTGACAAGTGCAATGAAATCATCAACTGGCTTGATAAGAACCAGACTGCAGAGAAGGAAGAATTTGAACACCAGCAGAAAGAGTTGGAGAAAGTCTGCAACCCTATCATCACCAAGCTATACCAGAGTGCAGGGGGCATGCCAGGAGGAATGTCTGGAGGCTTCCCTGGTGGAGGAGCTCCTCCCTCTGGTAGTGCCTCCTCTGGGCCCACCATTGAAGAGGTTGATTAAACCAACCTGAGAATAAATAGGTTGAGCATTGTTCCACACACAATATTCAAAGGACCCAAATTTGTAGCAAATTCCATGGCAGTTGTAACGTTGAGTTGCTATAGCAAAAATACTGGGCATTCTTGATACTTGAATATGGAATATGTGCACAGGGAAAGGAAATAAACATTGCACTTTATAAGCACTGTATTGTTAAGTGGAAAATGCAATGTCTTAAATAAAACTGTATTTAAAATTGGCACCATAAAAAATAGAGAAAATGAATGATAGAGCATTAATTAACAATGTGTAAATTCAACTGATGGATTATTTTCTGGTGTTTCCTATCAAAACATTGCTACTTTATCATCTTCTGACATTAAAACTTAAACAGATATAATAAAAGAATGAATATTGGTCAAAGCTAATGGCATGGGAAAATTACAACTTGCTTAATAAACTGGGACTGATTTGGAATCATCATGGAAAAAATTAAGTAGGTCAAGATATTAAAAAGTAGTACTGATAACATTTTATGGGTAAAAACTTGAAATTCCACATAGGGAAAGATGCATTTCATGAAAGACATTCTGAAATTATATTAGCCACAAGATAAAAGTAAAGGAAATGTTCTTCACATCAATAAAAGTATTGCTGGGGTGCCTGGGTGGCTCAGTAGATTAAAAAAGTATTGCTAAAATTTAGTATTTTCTTATTATATTTACAGAAAAAGTCAATTGTTATCTGAAAATGATGATAGCCCAGAATTTGTGAGGGCAAAAGAAAAAAAAAGTGTAAATAAGTGAAAAGTGTATTAGGATTGTTTAATTCAGCTATAAAAATCTAAAGGGATGGGATATAAAAATAATGTCTGATATAATTATAGTCTTTAACTTATTCCTTTGAGAGCTCTTGGGGACAATTCTTAAAAAGTCAAAAGGACTGACTCTTGAAATTACAACTGTAACAAGATTTGGAAAAAAAATTGTCTAAAATCCCATTTTCAAATACCTAACCTAGAATGATGTACTGGGAAACACACAGGGCTTTATGAAGAACAACTTCTGTCACAGTAGTAGTGGATATCTTTCTATTGACAGAATAATGGGATAGTAAATCAGGGAGAAGCATTACATGCAATTTATCTTGACTTTAGAAAGAGTTTGATTCAGTCTTGTATGAAGTATTAATCAAGAAAAGGGGAAAAGTGTGCTGAAGGCCTGTTGCTGTTAAGTGGATCAGTATCTGGTCCATTTAGTCAATCTGAGGCACTTAGAATATTGCTATTAATAGCTCAAATATATCTGGAGGTATAGAACACATGGAATCATATGTGATTAATACCATTATATAAATATGGCATGAACAAAATAGAAAATAAATGGGAATCCATATCTGCCTTACCAATATTAAATAGCAACATTAACATAAATAACCTGTGGATATTTGACTTTGGTGCTATACGTTACCTATTTCAAGAGGTCTTTATATTATGCCATTTAAAAAAATTGGAACAATTTATCAAGTTTATTGGATAACACAACACTGGATGGAGATAATTGGTATGTTGAAAAAAGGCCACAGGATATTTTGGCATGGTAAGAGTGATCAACAACAAAAGAAGAAACTAATTTAGAGTCATTTGTAAATTTAGCAGAGAATAACAGTGATAATCTTATCTAGCAATTATTGAGTGCTAAATATCTGCCAGAGGTTTTATATACAGTATCTCTCTGACTGCAAACAACAAGCCTATGAAGTAAATGTCATGATCAAGTATTTCCTAGTCTCACAGACATCCAGATGAATGCAAATATAAACAGAGAGCTCAGAATTCAGAAAGGAATTTAATGGTTATCTAATCCAGCTTCTTTCAAGATGAAGTCACTCCTATAAAATCCCTTACATAAACAGATTTTTGAGACTGCACGGCAAGGGATAGGAGACTGAGAAAAGAATTAATCGAGAAACATGTAATAAAAGTTTTGTTTTTGTGACTGTGTGACAGAAGAGTCACTGTATAAAATAGAGAACAAAAGGAAAGGAGGATGTCATTTAAAAATGTTATTAGATTTGGCAGGTGACCAGATGTCCTTGAATGGTTCCAGTTTTGTGGATGAGAGCAGAAGACATTTTACAGAGGTTAAGGGGGTGTGTGTATGTGTGTGCGTGTGTGTGTGTGTGTGTGTGTGTGTGATAGAGAGAGAGAAAGAGAGAGAGAGAGAAAGAGGATTGGTGTAAGGGGCATATACTATTTGAAAAGTATGGTCACAGAAAAAATAAAGTAACAAAAACAGTCAAAGTACAAAATTAGTGTTTTTCTAAGAGATATAAAAAACTTAAAAGACCAGAGAGGGCTTGAATGATAAGAAGGGATGAGAAATGTTCCATAGTAGGAATAAAAGTGAGACAGGAAACAACGTGTGTTGGAGAGGATGTGGAGAACGGAGAACCCTCCTATACTGTTGGTGGGAATGCAAGTTGGTGCAGCCACTCTGGAGAACAGTGTGGAGGTTCCTCAAGAAGTTAAAAATAGAGCTTCCCTATGACCCTGCAATTGCGCTACTGGGTATTTACCCCAAAGATACAGATGTAGTGAAAAGAAGGGCCATCTGTACCCCAATGTTTATAGCAGCAATGGCCACGGT
>PISX010012901.1:0-58949 GCA_004024625.1 Mellivora capensis
AGAAACAAGATGGGATTGGGAGGGAGACAAACCATAAGTGACTCTTAATCTCACAAAACAAACTGAGGGTTGCGGGGGGAGGGGGTCGGGAAAGGGGGGTGGGGTAATGGACATTGGGTTGGGGAGGGTATGTGCTATGGTTAGTGCTGTGAAGTGTGTAAACCTGGCGATTCACAGACATGTACCCCTGGGGATAAAATTTGTTTATAAAAAAATAAAAATTAAAAAAAAAAAGTCAATAGATAAATGTGAAAGTTCTGTTGTAATAGGGATGACAAAATTTTGGCACTTTTATACTCCACAAATAACACTTAAATACTGACAAGAAGAAAATAACTATATCTGATGGAGAACTGAACAAGGTCCATGGAGAGGAATTTTACTGTAAAGCAATCTAAAAATCCCAGGCTAACACAAACCTGAAATCATAGTCAAATTTACCGATACTAGGGATAGACATTAGGGGAGCACTGATAAATCACTTAAGAGAAGTAGCATTGTAATATGCTGCATAATACCTATTTTTGGCAAGAGTGAAAGAAGCGTGCTCTTAAACATTGCTGGGTGACCTGTGGAGTTAGTAGCAGTTTTAGAAAGCAATGTGGAAATTAATAATAGAACAACTCACCATTTTCATTCCAGACAATGTAAAGTAAAGTTGTTTTTAAACTAAAATTCATACATAGGAGAATTTATTGAATTTTTTTTCAAAAAGTCAAAAAATAGAATCAACATGGGAAAAGTTGATGAAATATGCTATTTGTATTCCATAAACTATTATAGTCATTCAGTAAACTAGTTTATTACTAGCCACTATTATTAAGACACTTGGGAGTATTACCATAATGTATTGCTGGATGAGAAAGAAACCTTTAAAAAAGTGTGTATTACATGCTATTTTTGGAAAACCTAAGGGAATATCTAAGAAATGTGTCTTTATGTTTACCTTTAAACACAACAAAACTTGCTTTATGAACACAGGAAATGATACCAAGAACATAGCTAAGTTTGTAGTATTATTCCATTACTGATGGTATTATGAGGGGGGAGACAGAAGGAGTAGTTGGTATGGATCTATTCGAGACTATGTTGTACCCTCCTTTTTAAAATTTTATATACCATACAATTTTTTATTTTTTCTCGTGTGGTATTACTAGTGTTCCGAAATAGCATTGCCTTTTGGAAACTTGACCCTGGATATATTTCTGGAGTGGTTAATAGATGAAACTGTTGTGGTCTCAAACCTTACTGAAGTCAGAACTTTAATGAGAAATGGAATTAACCTTGAATCTCTTTATTTAGATTTTTAGAGTACATATTTAAGTATTTAAGTATTTTAGCTTGATTCAATTATATATCCCAGCTTAGTTTCTGGAAAAATATTATGTCAACATAAAAACTAATGGTATTTTTTTAACTAAGTGACTAGGGAGAAGATAATCACTAATTAATTGTTAGATTGAATTTATTATATTGCCTCTATAATTGACTTTGGCAACTGGTTCAATTGATGGAAATGGTATAAAAGCTAAATAGATGCTACTATGTATGTTAGAGAAAACATGTTTACCTGGAGTTAGGATTTAATTTTTCGTTTCATGAATCATAAGACTATAAAACATCATGAATATGTGAATACAAAAGAGAGAAGCATTCATCTTATTATTAAAATAATATTTTAAAATATTACCATCTAATAAAATGGATTTTCATCTGCACAATATCAGGCTGTGATAAAGAATGGAATGTTTTTGCTGTTGTAATTTATTTTTTTAAATAAATTCAACCTATAAATACAGTTCTCAAATCTGCATCAACTGTTGTCAGGCTGATGACAAGGTTTTAGGCTTTGTATCCATCAAGACTATATGATCTTAAATCACTAAGTCCCAGTGTACCAAATCAACACCATTCCTTTAACCATGTAATTAACAGAAACCACATTTCCCACTGTGCTAGATAATGCAACTTTGCTTTTAAAAATTTTATTTCTTATATAATATTGAATTTCTGATAATTGTCAGTATAAACCTTATTAATGACCTTTAATTTGAGTACATATATCCATTGTATTTGCTGATGAGGTAGCCATAAAAATTTAATAGTAAGATTATAGGATATAAAAAGTTATTAGAACATGACTTCAGAAATTTTGTTCTAGCATATTTGTAGGTTCCCACGGTGCTTGGCACTGTAAAGATATTCAATGCATATATTCAAATGTCAAATAAATAAAATCTTTTAAAAAAATTTTTAAAAATCAGAGAAAAATGACAGTGGAGGGGACACTACTGTAGAGTACTTGGATTCTCAATACATGTAGAATGACAAAGATACAAATACATTCTTTAATGCAAATTCAGTGTTATTTGAATAATAGGATATCAGTTCTAATATAAAAATTGATGTGAGGTAAGATGAAGTCTTAGTTCTCTAGACATTTGTTTTTAGGAACTGTGCTATTTTTGAGACTTTATGCCTTTAATTTCACCCGTTTCTTTAGAAAACATCTAATTACCCAATGGTGAAAAATATTTGGAAAAAATTACTACAAAAATGCATCACTTTGAATTGCTTTCAGTATATACTGAGTTTCACTTGAACTTACTGTATCTTGTTTTTCCTTTCCTCAAGAGCTAAATCAAACAATATTTCCAGTTTAGTAGATCTATGTAATATTTTTAGAAAGAAAATTAAAAGAAGAAATAACCATTGGATACAAAGAAGAAAGTATCAATTTCATTATTATTTTTTATTTAAGTACCACATTTTCTGTGACTGGAAAGAGTAACTGGAATAATTATCCTTTCTTCATAAAGATTTTGTGTTTAAAATATACTTAAAAATAGAATCATTGAAAATTCTCATTTGACTCTTACGTATTGGTATTCCCCAGACATTTAAATCTTATCCAACCTCTCTCTTAATATATTCAACAGATATTATTATTCTAGTGTGAGGACACTTGCATGAAATAAAAGCTATATTGTGCCAATGTTGTTTTGTGAAACTGACATATTGCCTACATATAGAAATGCACTCATTAGTTTGTTGGATAGAGGTAATTATTGGAGTCAACCTCTTATTGACATATCAGAAAAAAAGGCATTAAGTGCACAGCAGACAGGTCAAATAAGATGCATGTCAGATAATCAGAAAGGCAGCATGTGTGACAGAGATCATGGCTGCTGTAGGAGAGACTGATGAGCTAAAAATCACAGAAAAGGGGCGTCTGGGTGGCTCAGTGGGTTAAGCCTCTGCCTTTGGCTCAGGTCATGATCTTAGGGTCCTGGGATTGAGCCCCACATCAGGCTCTCTGCTCAGTGGGGAGTCTGCTTCCCTTCCTCTCTCTCTGCCTGTCCTTCTGCCTACTAGCGATCTCTGTCTGTCAAATAAATAAATAAAATCTTTAAAAAAAATTTTTAAAAATCACAGAAAAATGACAGTGGAGGGGACACTACTGTAGAGTACTTGGATTCTCAATACATGCAGGATGACAAAGATACAAATACATTCTTTAAAAGCACGGCTATAGTCTTAACAGTTGTTATGATGGAAATTTACATATGCCAATTATAAAATCATGTTTTATTTTATGATATTTCAAAACTGCATATTAAAAGCCAGCAATGTAATGTAAGTCACAAGACTTGATTTTAGATGTGTGTTCTCCACTTGGATCCAAAACCTTGATTTGTCACTTCCTAGAAAGACACATAACTAAGTTGGGATTTGTCTGGGCAGACCGACAATCCACATGTTCTTATTCCTTCTAAGAAATATACAGTCAGAAAATGTGATACAATGAAATCTAATTTAGGTATACTAATGCAAATAATACAATGGCAGTTTAATAAAGTGGTTAGAGCATTAGACAGGCAGTCCAGAAACATGTTCTTCTATCAGAATGAACATAGCTATGTGGCTTTGTAGAATGTTTGTGATGAAGCATATATTTTCATGGAACAAAATGGATATCAGTTATGTTTTAAATATCCATATGAGCTCTCTCTCTCTTTTCACTTATAGCATTTCATATATGTTTCAAAATACACTAAGATTTTAATTAAGACATGAAAGGGTGGGTCAACTTTCTCCTATTATAAAATTTCTGTTTTGATGATGGCTTAAGAACATAAATGTATTTAATGACTTAGAAGCAACTAATCATACAAAGATTAGTTAGAACAGTGTTGATTGGGGCGCCGGGTGGCTCAGTGGGTTAAGCCGCTGCCTTCGGCTCAGGTCATGATCTCAGGGTCCTGGGATTGAGTCCCGCATCTGGCTCTCTGCTCAGCAGGGAGCCTGCTTCCTCCTCTCTCTCTGCCTACCTCTCTGTCTACTTGTGATCTCTCTCTGTCAAATAAATAAATAAAATCTTTAAAAAAAAAACAGTGTTGATTAATTTTTTTTAAAAAATTTTATCTATTCACTTGACAGACAGAGACCACAGGTAGGCAAGAGAGGCAGGCAGGGAGAGAGAGGAGGAAAGCAGGCTCCCCGTGGAGCAGAGCGCCTGATGTGGGGCTCGATCCCAGGACCCTGAGATCATGACCCGAGCTGAAAGCAGAGGCTTTAACCCACTGAGCCACCCAGGTGCCCCAATGTTGATTAATTTTTGACAACTATTGCATGACTTTGATAGATCAGGCAAGAAGGGAAAGTCCTTACAGTTTGTTTTACTTTTGTTTGTGTAAAGATCAGAGTGTTCAGGTACATTTAAAGTCAACAGGCTTTATAACTGTTACAATTAGTGACAGAAACTTGATGAACTCAGGCATGAAGAAAGCAAGAAATTGAGAAAACACTTTCCAATTCTCTATAAATTATCTTGAGAACACTGTACCATGGAGTTTTCAGAAGTTTGTGACTTATTTACTTTGTCTGGTTTGAATATTTAACATTTTAATGTCATCTCCAAGAGTAACCTCTATTATATGTAAGATATCACCATTAAACTAGCCATGGGAAAAATAATCTGTCAAATGATTCCATACACATCACCTATATGACAATGTCTCATTTTCTTTTTAACAAATGTAAAGAATTTATTGAAATATTTTTATAATAATACAGCAGACATAAAGGGAATTCCAGTGTTTAGAAGACTTGAGTAGGAAAACATTATTTTTTTCCGCCTTTCCTCCCTCTCTCCATCCTCCTTTCCTTCCTTTCTCCCTCATTCTCTCTTTCCTCTCTCCCTGCCTCTCTCCCTCCTTTCCGCCTTCCTTCCCTCCCCTCCCCTTCCCTTTCTTTCTCTCCTTCCTTCCTTTCCTTCCCTTCTTTCCTTACTATTTTCATCTTCTCTGGCAAGTAAAGATAAAAAAGACAAAAAAAATGAGGTGGACAAATTTTATTATACCTGCTATTAGGTTTTCTGTTTGATAATGGTGTGTTGGAGATAAATTGAATATTTCAAGCATCTTCTGAACATTATGAAAAGTGCAACTTAAACAGAAGGTGAATATACATTCATATAATTCAAACTTTCACACTATGGAATCGAAGATGTTTTAAATTGCCAGATAATATCTTACTGACTAAAGAAATGGAGAGTAATGTGTAAATTCAGATAAAACCAAAATATGTATATATGGTGAGGAATTTACTTCATTTTTCAAAATTTCTGTTATGCTATTATATTGCTGAAATACATAAATATCACCAACTGTAAATGAGAAGGTTACTGTAAGAACACCACTAATTCAGTGATTATATACATATACCTTCACACATGCACACACACATGCACAAAGTACATACATATATAAATTTAGTTGTCATATATTCTTAGGCTTCTCTTAGCTGAAACAGGTTTTTAGACTTTCTTATTTCTGATGACTTGACAGTTTTGATGAATGTTGTATAATGTCCATCAATGGTGATTTGAGTGATGTTTTTCTCATGATCTTGCTGCGATTATCTTTTGGAAGTCAGGAGACTATGGAAAAGTGTCATTCTTATCATATAATATCAACAGGACATAGTATCAACATGACATAACTACATTTTAAACTTGATCACTTGATTGAAATAGTGTTTGTCAGGAATCTCCACTGTAAAGCTACTCTTTCATTCTGCTTTCTATAACTGTAGTCTTTGGAAGTAAGTCATTATGGATGTAACCTATACTTTAAAAAGGAGAGTTATGTTCTGTCTCCTTGAGAGAGGAAAAATCTATCAATTATTTGGAATCCTGCACTGGACATTTACTTATTTAGTCATGTTTTTATATCTGTATGGATTCATGGGTATTTTCTACTTTGGGTTATAATTCAATGCCAAAGTATTTATTTTTTTCCCTCAAATTGTTCCAGATTTGGACATTGGAGACTTTTCCAGTTGATTCCCATGTCCTTTTGACATACTCTCAATGTGAGATATTTAAGTAAGTGTGCATAGGTGTGTTGTGAGCACCTCATTAACTTCTACTGCTGTAAGATGCTTCAAGCTCATGCCGAAGATTCGCTTCCTCTCTTTTAGATTCAACCATTTTCCCAAAACGAATTTTATTCAAAACCAAGATCTGGGAGCTATGTGTGCTCATTGCTAGTAGTTGTCATTGTGTATACACCCTTTCAACAAAGAAAGGAAATGTATTTGTGTATATTTACCTGTGTATATATACATATCTATAAATATTTCTATATGTGGTCATCTATATCTACATGAAACTGAACATGATTCATACTGATGTTTCCAAATCTAATCCATTACCACATGGATTATTCCTCCTCTCCTGGCTGAACTGTAACCTCCAACTACAAAACTGAGAAACTGACCCTCACCATCCGTAGTCCATTTAGTTAATTTTGTTCTGTATCATGACTGGTAACCATAGCCCTGTGGGAACATTATCAACTAAAATACAATAATTTTTGGACCTTTTTGCCTTTCATCTTGTAGACTCCATTAATTTTCATAGTTACTTAGGTCAGTATCTTCCCCCCCACTCCTCCTTCAATGAGGTTATTACATTCATTTATAATACAGTTAGATTCTTTTGTTACAATCTATATTCTGTCACAGGATTCTGGGATAGACCTCCTAAAATGTTTTTTAAAATTTGTGTACAAGGTTCATTCTTTGTGTTATGAAGCCCAGTGGGTTTTAACAAATGCATAGTGTAACATATCCACCATTATAGTACATATGAAATAATTTCACTACCATGGAAATGCACTGTTTTTTACCTGCTCAGCCCTTTCCCCCCAACACACATTATCACAGGACACCATCAACTGGCTTAACCATATTTATGTCCTGGCCTTTTCCAGAATGCTCTATCATTGGAATCATGCAGTATGTACCCTCTTCGTATAATTACTCTCACTTAGCAATATGAATGCATTTATGCATGTCTTTTCATGGCTTTATAGACTGCTCCATTTAATTTGAGAATAAAATCCATTCTACAGATGTACCTAGTTGGTTTATTCTATCGAAGAACATCTCAGTTGCTTACAATCCTGAATGATTATGAATAAACCTGCAATAATAATGTTCAGGTTTTTGTGTAGAAATAAGTCTTCCAGTCACTTGGGTAAATATATACGAGACTGAATGCTCACCTGTATGGCAAGACTATGATTAACCTTGTCAGAAACTGCCATACTGTCTTCCCACCAGCAATGAATGAATGAGAGTTCCTGTTGTCTTACATCCTTAGAACAAATGGAATTGTCAATATTAATTTTTTTATTTAGCCATTCTAATAAATGTGTAGTTTCTCATGAAAGGAAATATTCAGAAAGTCAACTAGTATATAACCCCCTTTCTTTTCCTAACACTTAAAGAATAAATCTCTTAACTGATCACAATTTTCCAAAATTTCCTATATATTTGCTTAAGATCTTGTCTAAATAAATTTACATCTTCTTTTCAACTTCTATTTATACACATGTATATACACACATATTCTTGGTTTTCATGATGCGACAACAGTTTTTGTAAGTTTTCCAAGAAAACAATGTAGAACTTTATTAGGTTGAATCCTTACAAAATCTAGTCAAATTAAAATCAATATTACAACAATGGCTATTTCTTAGTACAACCTTGTGCTCAAAAACTCATTTCTTTGTGGAGGAGTGAATGAGTGTTTTCTATTCAGAAAAGAACGATTATTTAAAGAATCATTGAATGGTCCAGATTTTTCTGAAGAAAATGAACTCTACATTTTAATTCAAATCATTTTAATTGTACTAGGGACTCAATAGATTCTGCTGAAACTTAGCACCTTAAATCACATTATTTTTGTGCTTAGTCCATTTACTTCTATGAATTTGATATTTATATTAAATTGCAAAGTACAAGAGTTGTTACGTCTTGTTTTGTCTGCATGGAAAGAAAGAGTAAAATGTTAATTCTCAGTTCATCAGCTACAAAGTAAAGTATTATAGATATGTAATCTAAAAACAATATTATAAAGAAGAAATCTTGGATAAAACTTTTTATAGTGTTGGGGCGGCTGGGTGGCTCAGTGAGTTAAGCCTCTGCCTTCGGCTCAGGTCATGATATCAGGGTCCTGGGATCGAGCCCCGCATCGAGCCCTGCATCAAGCCCCACATTGAGCCCAGCATCGGGCTCTCTGCTTGGCAGGGAGCCTGCTTCCCCCCCTCTCTCTGCCTGCTGCTCTCCCTACTTGGGATCTCTCTCTCTCTCTGTCAAATAGATAAATAAAATCTTAAAAAAAAAATTTTATAGTGTTTAATATTGTATCATGGAGTAAAATATATAGCATTTTGTGTGCTGGTAAAAACAAATTCATGAGGTGAAAAGAAGCTATGATTTCAGATAAAAGGGATCAGTATAAAATTATAAATACCTTAAGGTTACAACTTCAAAGCATTATTTTATAATTTATAAATAATTTAATGTAAACTACATTGATAAGCTTTAAAAAGGTTTTTTAAGAAAAAGGTTAGCTAAGGCATCTAGGAAAACCAACCACTGGGATACTGTCTTTTTAATCTCTTGATCTGGGAGGGGATTATATGGGTGTTTGATTCATAAATGTGCTTGTTTTGTTCCAAGTTTTTATTTAAATTCTAGCTAGTTAACATATATTATTGGCCTAAATATCTTTTTAATTATAATTTATATTTAATGTGTTCCCCTTCTGTAAGAATGAATAAATATGGCCTTTCTTACAGTTAGCAAGACAAAAGTAATAAAAAAAAAAGCTATTTCAGGCATAAAAAAATGTAGTTCCTGATACAAAACCAACACAAAAGACTTTGATATAGAATGGAGAATAGGAGTCCATGTGGTAGTAGCATGAGGTAAATGGGAGAGAGAATAGTCTGAAGTGGGTTGTGACAAGAAACGAATTAGAGCCACAGGTGCCTGTGAAGCCTTTTAAAACTTGATCTGAGCAATTTAGAGCCACTGGAGGCTTTTAAAGTGAATGGAGAGAGACATTCAGATCAAATTTGTGTTTTTATTCACTGTGACTACAAAATAGTCTGAGGAACAAAAGCATTAAGACTGGAGGCAGGAAGACATATTAGGATGGTTCTGCAGAACTTCAGTACCTGAACAACATAGCAAGCCAAAGTAGGAAGACGTATTTATACACAGAATCTAGAGGGAGTAGTAAACATGAGTGCAGAAGGGCAATGAAGAACTATGCTAGCATCAGGATTTCCAGCTTAGCTTTCTGGGACTTCAGTACTGTTGTACTGTTGTTCTCATGGCCATGAGAAAGGACATAGCAAAGGGAACATAAGGTTTCCCCTCCTAGGAGAGGAAATTTTTCCAGCTCATTGATAGCCATGTGCCCAAGCGAAAATTCTAGTATTAAGAAGGGGAGAATGACTGTTGTTACTGATTAACAGTCTTTTCTACAGATACGCATTTTATAATAACTTTAGAAGAATATCAGGAAATTAATTGCAGTGTTTACCTATTGAGAGGGGTAAGTCAGAACAGTGTAGATGAGGGTAAAAATGGCTGGGAAGTTTTCACAGTATATCTTGTTAAACATTTTGATTTGTGCCCATATGTATTCCTATTTACAGAGAAGTTGGGTGGTTAAAAATCTGTTCCCTACAGATTAATAAATTAAAGAAGAAAGAAATTATGTTCCAGGCAGTCTCAGCTTTGCTAAGAACCAAGGATGGTCTTGTGTCCATGTTTGGGACAAAGCATTAGATGAAGAGACCTTGTCATGGAGTTCAGTGAGCTCACAGTTCCATCAGTTTCAATGAGCTAATGACAAAAAGGTATAACACAGGGTGTAAGGGTGTATTTGTTCCCTATTGTTGCATAACAAATACCACAAATTTAGCGGTTGAAAATAGCCCACATTTATTATCGCACATTTTCCCTGTGTTAGAATTTTGGCATGCTTTATTTGGGTCCTGTGCTCAGGATGACATAATGCTGAAATCAAGATGTTGCTGGGCTATGTAATTATCTATAGGCTCTCAACTGGAAAGATACATTTATAAGCTCACTGGGTTTTTGGAAGAATTCAGTTCCTTGCAGTCGTAGGACTGTGGCACTCATTTTGTTGCTAGCTGTTGGCTGGGAAACACTCTCCATTCCTAGCAGCTGTATGCAGGTCCTAGTCACATGGCCTTCTCCTTCTCAGCAATGGAGAACATGCATAGCATCGGATCTTGCTCATGTTTGAATGTCTCTGACGTCCCTTCTGCCACCACCTGGAGAAAATTGTGTGCTCTTAAGGAGCTCTTGTGAATAGGGTAGATGCGCTCTGATAATCTTTCTTTATTAAAGCCAATTGTACAGTATAGTGTAACCTAATCAAAGGAGTAATATCATATTCACAGGTTCTACCCATATTCAAAGCGGAGGGGATTATCTCCTTCATATTTGAGGAATGATTTTGTCAGATGGAGAGTTATTGGTTGAGTTTTCTTTCTGCACATTGCCTGCCAATTGACCTACATGGCTTTGATGAGACGTTAGCTGTCAGTCTTATTTGTGTGTGATGAATAACACTTTTCTTGCTGCTTTCCAGATTCTCTGTCATTCTACAATCTGATTATGATATGTGTCTGTGCAGATAGATGAGCTTTTCCTACTTAGGGTTCTTTCATCTTCTTGGATGTGTATATTAATGTTTTTCATTTTTCACCATATTTGAAGAGGATAGCTAATCATATACTAACATACTTGATAGAATTTCCTAAGTCCCTTAGGTTCTATTTATTTTTTTCTAAATATTTTTTTCTTAGACTGGGTAATCTGGACTGACCTATTTTCAAGTTTGATGATTCTTCTGCTCTAATCTGTTCAAATGTGCTAGTGAGCTCCTCTAGCTTTTTTTTTTTTTTTTTCAAAGCTTGGTTCTTGTACTTTTCAAATCCAGAATTTCTATTTGGTTCCTTTTTGTAATTTTTATCTTTTTATTGGTATCTTAGTTTGGTGAGGCATAATTAATTATTCATAATTCATAATAAACTATCGAGACATGCATTCTATTTCTCCTTTAGATAAGGTTTTCATCAGGTATTTGAATATATTTAAGATGACTGACTTAAAGTATTTGAAAACTAAGTCCAACATCTGTGATTTCTTAGGGACAATTTATTTCTTTTGACTTTTTCTGGTGCCTGGGCCATATTTTCTCATTTCTTTAATGTTTTGTGTATCTTTTGAAAAATGTACATTTTGAAAATTATAAGGTGGCAAAATCAGATAATCTCTCCCCTATTTTAGTTATTTTATCTGTTTAATGATTTTTCCAAACTAATTTTGTAAAGTCTGTTCTTTGTTGCAGTGGCTAAAGAAATCTTGCTTCCACTTGTTTAGTGACCTTCTAATGATCAGACCGGCCAAATGCTTAAATACTTAGAGCAAAAGAAATATTTCCCAGTCTCTGCAGAGTGGCTCTGTGTGTGTGTTTGTAAATGGCCAGGTCATTTACAACTCTGCCTTATCTTTCAGTTCCTCCTTTCATATATCCTCAAGGGTGAGGGATTAGGGCTTCCTCAAGACTGTCTTGAACATAGCATATAATCCTAGACATGTACGTGGCCTTACATTCCTAGGAATATGTCAGAGCTTTTCAAGGCCCTTATTCCCTGAAACATTTCATTCTTCAAGCTTCTTGTTTATTCTCTTGTTAGCTTGAAATTTGACCCATTGCCTCAAATGAAACTAAAACATTTGTGCTACATGTTTTCTTCAAACATACCCTGAGTAGCAGCTTTGGCACTGGGCTTGTTCAGCTTGGGTCAAAATAAAGGGAATCCTTTGAGCCAGTCTTCCAGGGAACCCCCAGACAAAACAAATAATTATAGTTCTTTGAAAGTGAGATCTGTTATGTTCCTTCTGGTACTGTTGCTGGAAATGCAGGCAGAACTTTACAGGGTCACCACTGAGCTGAAGAGTAGGCCATGGGCTATGGTAAGTTAAAATACCACAAAGCATACTGTTTTTTTTTCCCCAAGATTCAACTATTTTCTCTTGAATAATTGTTCTTATAATTGCTGTGCACCACTGACTAGTTTCCAGAGTTCTAAAAGCTTGCTGCCCATAATTTTTGACAGTTTTTTTTCTATTGCTTTTATAAAGGGGTAGATGTTTGAAATTTTTTATTCCACAATTTTCAATGATGCCTTATTAACATTAGTATCATCTCAACTTTATAGAAGATAAATCTAGACTAGGTTATATTGATGTACCCTGTCAAATTAACATGAAAAATGGACATCCCTCTTTCTTATTTGCAACCCACACCCTCATTAGGTGGAAGTTTCAGGTTTGCTTTATTGTGTCTATGTATTTTTCTTTAATTTTAGACTTTATAAATAATAGTCTTTACATTTTAGAGTGAGACAGTTTTCAGTATGAATGTAATTCTTCATTTTTAGGTCTAATATCTATAAATGATGGAAACCTTTGCTGAAATAAGTAAGACCATAGGAATAAAAGATGTTTTCCTATAATAATGCCACTTGTTTCTTCAAACAGTTTTCAAACTCTAGACAAAAATTATATAGTGAATGATAATTTTTAAAAATTATCTATCAGTTTACAATTGGATTATATCCTCCTCCAGCTATTTTAAAAGCAACAAAATGGGACGCCTGGGTGGCTCAGTTGGTTAAGCAGCTGCCTTCGGCTCAGGTCATGATCCCAGCATCCTGGGATCAAGTCCTGCATCGGGCTCCTTGCTCGGCAGGGAGCCTGCTTCTCCCTCTGCCTCTGCCTGCGCTTGCTCTCTCTCCCTCCCTCTCTCTCTGACAAATAAATAAATTTAAAAAATAATAAAATAAAAGCAACAAAATGCTGGA
The DNA here is from genome assembly GCA_004024625.1 of Mellivora capensis. Classification (NCBI taxonomy): domain Eukaryota; kingdom Metazoa; phylum Chordata; class Mammalia; order Carnivora; family Mustelidae; genus Mellivora; species Mellivora capensis. The sequence continues at coordinate 13,266 of PISX010012901.1, forward strand.
AAACACAGAAAATGGAAATAGATGATGTTTATCCTATAAATTAATACTGTAACTTGTTAAACATGACAAATGTTCTTATTTTGCTGTCCACCAGGTACAGTGCACATCAGTGAGATTCAGCAGAGTTGAGAATTTTGTTTTGCCAAATAGGAGATGCTTATTTGTAGAAGGAGAGGTGAGAAAAGAGCCACCATAAAACCTTGAACAATAATCTGTTCTTTGGCATATGGATTTTAAGATATAATGTATAATATATACAATATGCAAAAATTGAGGATTTGGAAATTGATTTACTTAAATCTTGCTGTCCACGGGTCACTTGGAAAACCTTCATGTACACTTACATTAATTACTGCTGCTTATTTTTCATCTGCTAACTTCCCTATCACTAGCAAAAAAAAAAAAAAAGACTGCATACATTTTTGAAGTATAGGGAAAAGGTTAGTCCTGTTAATCTAGAGAGTAAGTAAAAGCTACACACTATAAGAATGGTGTCAATAGTATTAAGGTTTCATTTGCAAGCAGTGGAAAATCATACCCGTGAGCAGCTGCCAAGTGGAATCACTATCAGGAATACTATTTCTCAACTACCCAGCCTACGTCTTGGTTGCTATCAGAAATTTTAATAATAATTTCTTTTTTCAAACCCAAAATTCAACTCGAAAGTGTGATGCCAGACTTCAAAATGTAATTTAGTGATATCATTATTTTATCAGTGAAAAATATACTGCTTTATTGATTTCTATTTTAATTTTAAACTTCTGAAAATATTCACATGCTACTGGCAGGGCATTAATGAGAAAGGAAAAGAACTTATCACATTCTCTGTAGTCATCATTAGATTGCAAAATGTGACAATATGATCTTTATAGAAAGATAAAATTGGAACTCCAGTATATTGAAGAGAGTATTCACAACCGGGAAGATTTTTATTCAGATATCATCTTTGGTATTTTCTTTTGAATAAAAGAGAGTTTATGATTATTCATGAGAAAGGATTTCAAGGTTAAAGTCACAATTCAGTTTGGCAGTGGTTATCATACTACTGTGGGTTGAATTGTGTCCTCCAAAAAGGTATGTTGAATTCTTGAACCCGGGTGCACATGAATATGAATTTATTTGGAAACAGGGACTATCATGCTGGATTAGTGTGGGCCGTAATTCCAAAGGCTATTGTCCTTCTAAGGAAAGGGAAATTTGGAGACAGAGAGGTGCACAGAACCGAAGGCCATTCGAACGGAGGAACAGAGATGGGTTTTATGCTGGCACGCACCAAAGAATGCCAAGAATTACCAACACCTACTGAAAACTAGAAGAGGAAAAGACAGATTTTCTCTGGAACTCTGGAATGAGCATAGTTTCACTGATATTTGGATTTCAGAATTCTGGCCTTCAGAACTGTGAGAGAATAAATTTCTGTTTCGTAAGTCACTCAGTTTATGATAATTTTTCTGGGAGCTCTAGAAAATTATACATTGACTTTTGACTAAATCTGCATCATTTTATTCTTGGGCATCCTGTGGACTAAGTTTCCTGGACTGTCTTGGTTTTAGCCACATGACTGAATTACAACCAATGAAATATGACAGAAATAATAAATGTCATGGGCTGATGAAACAACTACTTTTATATAGTCAATTTTCCAAATTCTGTGCTGTTCTAGTTTAGTAGACTTCTAGGAGAATCTTGTAAGACACTTATTGGTGATGGGAGATCCTTTATCAGTTTAGGTCCTTCAGGGTTTCAATGATCATAGTCTCTTGAACCCACTGAGCAAACTATGTTCAACCAAACAGCAATTTTGTTACAATCCTAAAGTTTGGTGTTTTTCTGCTAAATAATCCACTGGATACTTGATATATAGTGTGGTTGTTTTACAGAAAAGGAAGCTTTTAGTCCAAAATATTTTTGCCATTAGATACCATTGAAATCTATCTGTTTTGTAGATTATTCCTTCTCACTGGTGTGTAGTATTCTGTTTGATAGATTAAAAATCATTTTGACCTCTACATCACACTACATGCAAAATGTACATAAAGCATACTTTAATAAGTAATAGATCCTTAATTTGAAAGGTAAAACAAATATTTCCCTTTTTTTAGAAAAGAGAGGTTATTGAGATAAAAAATTACTTGAGAGAAAGCAACAAATATTAAAGATAATAAGCCACTACTTTGGTTAATAAGTAGCATGCAAATGATAGGATTCCCTGAAGAAAACAATTAAAGGGAATGCAAGAATACAAATTATTATAATTCAAGGGGACTTCCTGAAAAATTTGAAAATACAATTGAAACAGTACACCACACTCCTGAAAATATTGGTTCATTAAAGCAAATTTTCACTAGCTTAAAGAAAAAAAGTCCTTTGGGCATCTAGAAAGAACATATGCTTGTGAATAAAAAAAATTATCGTCAAATGTATTCATAGTAATTTTTTGTGTTAGTATGAAGATGAAAGGCAAAAATTATATATCCAGTAAAACTTTTAAGTAAGAGTACAAATTGACTGTGAGCTCCTCCTGAGAAATTTACCAGGTAATGAGATTCAAATAAACAAAAGATACTAGAGTGACAAAGGATCTGTGACTTCTGACTAAATGGTCATTAAATGGGAGGAAAACATAGTAATTATGGAATGATCTAATTTTATCATCCCCTGTATCTTTCATAATCAGCAATGCTGGTGTGAAAGAAAGACACAGATGTAATAGAGTGAGTTTTAGTAAAACTCATCACAGACTGTTGTCTTTAATTTGAATTGGAAATACCCATAAGAACTCATGAGAATTGTTTTGAAAAGGCCTGGAGACAACTACCCATCCAGTAGCAATGAACATCTAAACACGCACACTATAGTCTTGAAATGCTTTTTTTCTCACTGAAGATACCCAGGTCATAGAGATAGCTGATTCCAGATATATTTTTCAGCGAAGCAAATATACAAGGTGATGTTAGAACAGAGGGCTGGATCATTTCACAAGTGATATTTCCAGGGACATACTGAAGGGACATAGCAGTCAACAATAAGAGAGTTTCATTTGTCCCTTTAGTCATATTAGATGTAACATTTTGAACTTTAATTATGACAGTAGTTGCAGTAGATTGAGTAATGAGAGAGTAAATGAGAGGACGTATCTCTTTGTAATAGAATATCAATTAGAAAATAAAAAAGTAATTATAGAACTAGAATACCAACACCAGTAGATAGATTAAGCAGATACAGAATAAATCTATGAACACAGATATTAAGCATCAATGGCTCTTAATGTCACAATGTAGAAACAATCTGATATTATTTACCTCTTGCAGTTCGACCATATGCCACCAGTAGTCAAAGTTTGAGTCTTGCCAAGGAAATAAAATCTAATACTGACCCGGTCTCTGGTTGCAGGTGTCAATTTACAGAAAATACAAAAGACAAAGAAGCATGTTGAATTGCATCAATATATGCAATCAGCAAAACCCAAGGTGTGAAGAATACTACAGTTCAAATGGACCAAATTCATTCATTGTGTTTTTTATCATAAAAAAACCACAAGGCTGAATAAATTATCCATTTGTACCAAAGGTGTTTGTCTTCTGTACAAAACATCTAAAACATGTATTAAATCACTAATACAATCTATCTTTGTAAGGATAGAAACACAGACAGCCGTCATTCTTCAAGAATTACTTGAATTATAAGTATTACCTGTAAGTTGAAAATTTAAAAGTGCTGTTATAATATATGTTAGCAATATTATAATATATATTAACAATAATCAAAGCAACAATAAAACATCTTCCCTCTAAAAATTTTTAGGGTTGTAGCTAGTTATTGAATCTGTACGCATATGATCCAAAAAATGCTTAGAGATTCAAACTGATCAATTAAATTAGTGAAAGTCACTTACTGTTAAAATTCAGTCTGTCAGCATGTGGTAGATCCGCTGAATTAAACCAAATTTTCCACCCAAACAGGTTAATTAGTGCTCATTAGCAAACTCATTCATTTTGCTGTTCTTTGCCAGGCTGTATGACTCTTATGAATATTAGACAGATGTTATCTTCTAGCACTGCTGGAAACTCCCTACAGAAGAGTCTCATCTCATTCCCTTTTCAAAGGCCTTTTGTTCCTAACAAATGTATCTCCTGCCACCTTTGGGATGATTCCCTGGCTACAATATTTAAACTATTTAGAACAACAAAGATGTAATAATCATTATCGCAAGTGATTGTAGGTTAGTTTGCATTTTATAAACCACTTTCTCTTAAATTATCAACTTTGATATTTTCAATGACCCTTTTAAATGATTTATTGTTGTTATTTTATTGTTAAGGTTAGGGAGCATTATTATTGATCTAAGGTCATACAGTTAGAAAGTGATGAGGACTGTAGCTTCATCTCAGGACTTCTGAATACAATTGTGTATCATTTACACATGCTCACACACACACACACAGATTCAAATCCTGGTTTTCTGAATAAAACTCTGCTTTACTTCTGCAAACCCCTGTTATGTGAGAGAGTCAGTTTCTGTATATAGCTGTGATTCAAGTTAACCAGTAAAAAGTACCAAGTACAGTTCAGGGCTCTGTAAAGACAGTCAAATTCCAATGTTTCTACTCTCATGCTGTGTACAGTCCTATGAAAAAGTAAGATTTTACTTATTATTTGCATTACTAAACACAGATTTTCTTTGGTTTCCTTAAGCCATATTATTCAACACGTACAGTGGAGTAGAGAGGTCTAAGCACGGGCACTAGAATCAAAAAAGTCAGGCTTCCACTTTGCTTTAGTGAAAGTAGGATTTGAAGTAAGTTACTTAAATTTCTGAGCCTTATTTTCTGTATCACCAAAGTGGATTATTTTAACACCAAAAGAATGGTGCATAAAGAAGATAAAGCACTTAGTACAGTGCTTCCCACAGGTAAGTACTCAATAAATTTTTGGTACTAAGTTATTATCTCAATTGAGAGACCCAAATTTAAGTGCTTATTCAGCGTTTTCTTGATGTTATTTAAGTAGCTATAATGTTCGGAGGATAGCTCAGTGACCCACAGAAATTTCAGCGCTACAACTAAAAGCATCTAGAAAAACATTACAGAAAAAGACCCACTGTAAGAGTGAACATTAATTAAAAGGTAATTTTTCCCGTGTGATTTTGAAAGGAAAGGTCAGAGTAGTTTTGATATTGCTGTTTCTATACACTTCCTGACATCTATTTGCCATCTGTTGATAGGAATTAGTATACCCAGCTGGCTGATAAAAATTTTTATATACTTTTTTTTTTAAAGATTTTATTTATTTATTTGAGAGAGAGGCAGTGAGAGAGCATGAGCGAGGAGAAGGTCAGAGGGAGAAGCAGACTCCCCGTGGAGCTGGGAGCCTGATGCGGGACTCGATCCCGGGTCTCCGGGATCATGACCTGAGCCGAAGGCAGTCGTCCAACCAACTGAGCCACCCAGGCGTCCCTAAAAAACTTTTATATACTTTTAACATACATTTCTCTCTAGATGAATAATGATTAAGGTCAAATTTATCAATGGAATTCAGAATACTAATTGATAAATGGATACTTTTTAAAAAGCATTTATTTTTTATTAAATGACATTTAAAAAATAATGTGAAGTCATTAGCAGTGGCTGACATATAATACATACATGATAAACAATAACTGATTCTGGTAATCACTTTGCTGTTAGCAGTTGTTGAGGCAGCAGCTCTAATAGGTGTTATTTAATATCAATAATGATAATTAACATTACATTTACAAACAGAACATAATTTTATTTTTTCCCTGTGTCTCTATTCCAGACCATAGCTGTATCTACTCTTTTGAAGTTTTTATTGTTGTCAGTAATGGGGAAACAGGAAATACGAACTTTTGTAAACTCCATATATTTTTCATTAATAAAAATAAGGCAGTCATCTTACTATCTTGTTTAATACAGTGTTGTTAGAATATTCAGAATAACAGTATAGTCATAAAAGTATCTGTGAAAAAAATTAACAGGGGTTTATAAGAAATTACATATAACAAAACTCACAAACATCTATGAAACATATGAGAAGAAGTGAGCAAATTGAAATAAATTTTTCTTGATTGGAAAATAAATAAATAAAATTTTCTTGATTGGAAAAAATTCAAAAGTATAAAGTATATTGATAAGTATCTCAAAATCCGCCTATGGCAGGCAATTTTACCGTATATAATGTTTACAATGCATTCTCAATTTTAGGTATTCAGCTACAGGAGCTAATTGAGCCTGGAAGTAAATGAGTGTATGTGAAGTATATTAATGAGAACAGTTTATAATAGAAATATTTAAAAACATTTATTAGATAAGATAAAAATGTGCTATTAGGAAGGGGTATATCATAATATGTCATACTTTGGAAAAAATAATGTATCTGTATTGAGCATACAGATAATTAGATATCTATACTTATATATGTGTATGTAAATACATAAATATATATCTGTAGAGATGAAAACAATTAAGATATATATCAAAATGTTAATTTCTTTTTTTAAGTCTACTTTTTATTTTTTTCTCATTTTATTTATTTTCAGTGTTCCAGCATTCATTGTTTATGCACCACACCCAGTGCTCCATTTGAGTGTGGCACATGGGTTATTTAAAAATATTTACTGAAATTTTCAAGTCATTTACCATTATCACATATTGTGTCTGTAATTTCTCTGGTCTCTTTGCATAAAAGCTCAATTAGGCCACTGACTCCTTTTTTCCATTGCTCACAATATCCATACCCACTTACTTGTTTGTATACTTTCTTGGTATAAGATGCCACAACTGACAAAGTGTATGCATTCATTTTGGTACCAGAGGCTCTTGCAATTCAATAGAATAGAGATATCCGTGAAAGTGGATGCTCCATGAGGGCAGGGATTTTTTAAAAATAATTTTTATTAACATATAATGTATTATTTGCCCCAACGGTACACACCTGTGAATCATCAGACTTACACATTTCACAACATTCACCATGGCACATACCCTCCCCCAATGTCCATAACCTAAACCCCTCTCCCTACCCCGCCAAAAACCCCCAGCAACCCTCAGTTTGTTTTGTGAAATTAAGAGTCTCTTATGGTTTGTCTTCCTCCCGATCCCATCTTGTTTCATTTTTTCTTTCCCTACTCCCCAAATGCCCCGCCCAGGGCAGAGATTTTTTAACTGTTTTGGTCATTATTGTACCATTACTGACAAGAAGAGCACACCTAACACCATGTACATATTCAGCATATGTTTCAACTTAATTAAGCAATGACCGAATTTACAAATACATACTTTGTTCTGCCTTGAAAGTGGAACATTATTTTTTTTAACTCTAGTCAAGAATTAAAAATGAGTAACACATGGATATATTAAATATTTTGAGTGAATAAATGTCCACCTGTTTAAAGATATAATTCTGAACTTAGAATACTAAATGAAGAGTGACTAAGCCCAAGATTTTTAAATGGCTACCAGTGTTTTAAATGTCTTCTGGCCCCAAGATAACAGTGGGATATAACAGACTACTACAAATAAAACACCCTAAAAGAGTTGAGTCGTGTGTGAGAATAAGGGGAGAATCATGCCCCATAGGAAGATGGTGTAAAAGCTCTAGAAATGGAATGCGTATGTACTTAAACATTTCCCATATGCCCATGATTTCTGGTATTAGTTGCAAGAACATGTCTTTGCTCAACCCTTTGCCTCTGAAAATGACGGGCCATCAATACCAATTGATAATCTGTGGAACTAGGTTTAGAAAAACAATGTGATCATATCTTTACTGTTGAAGTAAGTTCTGCTTCTTGGGTCCAGCAAATGATGTTGCAACTCTAGGCCCTGATCCTAGTTGGGGTGTTGAATATACCTTTTATAAACTGTGTGTGTGCGTACCTACACACATATATGTAAATGTTGTATATCTGTATGTGTATTTGTAATGATATCCCCATAGGACTTTCAAAAATACCAGTCATGCATTCTTATTTCAAGTATCATTAACTCTAGCCCTTCAAATTTCCCCCTGAGATCTCAGTTATGATCAGCTCCAGCATATTTATTTTGAATAAAAGTATTATAAAGGCATACAGGATGCCTTCCATTTGCTCTTTAGATTCATTCTCTGTTTCCTTCTTTTCTCTGCCTCAGTAGGCGGTCTCCATGATTAGTTTTATCAATGTGCTCCTGTGCCCTCTGCCTTAAAGATGAATCCAAGTATTTATTTCCCTAGTTCCTCTTGTGAGTTTGGCTTCAATTTGTCGTGTTCCTTGGGCAGAAGGTCACTGCTCCTTTCAAGGTAACTTACCCTATTTTACACTCTTGTTCTAAGTACTAGTAACTCGACCTTCCCTTTGTTCCTTCAGATTTGCAGGCAGTGATAACTCCAACTATGCTAGCTTTAGGTCTGCACATTAAACTTTGTATTTGCCCTCACCCCACCCACACCTTTGCAAATTAATCCTTTGTAATGATTATTATTTTATAGTGCTATATTTATCCAATTGTGACTGCATTTGATATAAAAATTGGTATTACGAATAACCTAGGAAACATGAATTTCTGTTGGGTTGTTCAAATACTGAAGGCAAACACATATTCAAGCCACATTACTGGAGCAAATAGGATTAATCTGTAGTATAAGAGTCTTAAAATTGCTCAACTCATTACCAGTGGTTACTTAGGATGAATTATAGGTAGAAGGCATAGCATTTAGAGAACAAGTCATTGTGGTATTTAGTTGCTATGGCAACTGGAGTGATTATAACGATAGTAGATTCACCTGATTTCTTTGCACAGTTCTAGAGAACAAACACAGAGAACAAAAACCTAAGAGTTATCCATATACAATTAATATGCATAGAAACCAGAGAAATTTCCAAAATCTTTGAAGAGTTCTCTCAGCTCCTATAATGATAATGAATTTAAGGAGCTTGAAATTCCAAATTTTCCTAAATTTCCCTTCCCCCCACTTCTACCTAGGGATCTGATCTCCTCATGTCAACATTTCAATGGTTAAAATCAGGGTATTATCTTCACAAGCTGAGGTCAGTTTTTCTTAGACATACCCACATTACTTTTTATTCTTTTCGTTGCCTTCCAGTCTCTAATAAAAATCAAACCTAATAAAATCCTGCTAAAGAAGTACAAGTCCTGATCTCAGAGAAAATCACCTTGACATTGAAAAAATGTAAGATTTCTGTGATTTGTCCTGGCATAAGACTGGGAGCAATTGTGGATGTGATTCTAGTGCAATAGAGCCAAGGAAAAATAACAAAGACTTGATTCGGTCAAATATATTGAGACGTATTTAAGCTTTAAAATCTTGATTTGATTCACAGGAAGTAATAGTCTACTAGATGGGTTATTCAAAGGTAGGCTCAATGATGACATTAATTAATAACATCAAAACATTGCAATTTCCTTGTGATATTGCAGTGAATGCAGTGTGAAGAGCTATGAATATGGGACTATGGGAAAGTTGAAGTGAATCAATTAAGTGCACATTGCTCAACTGCCCCTAAGAATACCTCCTAGCAGGGCCTTCCATTACCATCTATTAACCCCAGTATTTTTGAGGAATGACTCCTTAATCCTTAGCTCCCTAATCCTAAAGCTCTCTGTGTAGCAATGTTGACTAAGAGTAATAGATAAACGTTAGACACAGGCACCCTGATGTAGTGATAATAATAGAACCTAGGGATATAGAGGCCAGTTGGCAATAGTAAACCATCAGGGACAGCATGAATGCAATTACCACAATTAAACTACACTGGCACAAAGTTAATTAGGTGTTTTAAGCTCAAGGATTTGTGACAATGGTTAAATGATCTCAGGGCACCTAGAAATTAAAGAGAAATTCAGTGGCTAAAAGTACTGCTTGACATATGTAACAATAACAGTTCTAGGTCTGTTGAGGTCTGCTGAGCAGAAAACTCACTTGTCCACAGTAATGGCTATTCTAATAACCTTTTTGGATTTGTTAGACATAGACTCTGAATGTGAGCTGACCTTTGGTCACCCAAAAGCTTTGGTTTTTCATTCAGTGTAAAGATCTGTGGCAGTCATCTAGTAAATGGATTCTTGGTCTGAGTCCAAGTAGTTTCAATAGGACTATGGTTTCCTCCTCAAATTATTACTCAATTCTGAGATGAATAGTTGAAACTTACATGTTTACCACATGGTAGAATTTACATTTGGGTTTCCTAAACCATGGAGTAAGAGACATTATGGTAAAAACATTCAAACGGAAGCCATCATGTTTGAGTCTCTCTTTCCTTTAGCCTCAATAGTAAACTGAAAACAATGCCACATTTTTAGGGAGAATTGCAGAGGTCAGCATGCCAACTGAAGTCTTTTGAGATGCATAGGTGCTGATTTCTACATCTCCTCTTAATTTGCCTATTTGGCTGATACAAAGTCTATTGGTTAATGTAAATGTTAGAGATTATCAATAACAATATGCAGTAATAATATCCATAGGTGTAATACCAGATACTTAGAGGAATGTTCATCCTAGTTATCTTAGAACAAGAGCCTGCCAAATTGATGGAGTTTCGACGATTCCATGGTATGAATTATCCATTTTAAGGTCAGAGTCAAGTTGCTCTAACTCTGTGCAATCCATTCTGGAGAAAGAGGAACACTATTTGGATTCGAGAGAGAACATTCACCACATTTCAGATGCTTCTTGTATTCATGTACCAAAAAATCTCTAAGGCTGCCAGATGCAATTGATCATGAGTCAAATAATGCCTCTTCAGCAGTTACCTGTAAGCTTCCCTGCCATTTTTAGACCCAGCTGATTTTAAGTGTTGAGAAAACAAACATGTTGTATAGAATTTTTAGCAAACCCATAGGGGAAATACAACATAGACCCCTAGGGTTTTGGAAAAGGTCACACTTTCTTTCTACCAACAGATTCTGTGACTTGTTAATTGTCCAGTAGGGACTACAAGACAGATTAGCATGTATACCAAGTGAATATGAAGCCATCATCACCTACAATAACATTATTAGTAGTTTATCCAATGAACTACACAGTTTGATGGGTACATAAATAGCCCATTATAAAATAGAAATAGAAAGGTACAGGAGAGTAGCCCTGATAAGTTTTGGAAGGTGTGATTAAACTGTATTAGCAGTGAGTTGGTTGACCAGATTTTCATGGTATCTAATGCTGCTACTTAATTACTTTTCCATTAGCCTATACCTAGGGCTGCACATAATCTGAAAAACTTGGGCTTCCGTCTCTAGAGATTATCTGGTTGTAGAAATGCTTTGTTGCCAAACTTGCATTGGCCATCATTTTGCTTGAGATGGCACTCTCTCCATGGGATTCCAGCTAACTACCAGGTGGCAGATCAACCACACTGGACTCCAAACATCATACAAATGGAAGGCCTCTCTTCTCACTTGTATTGAACTACATTCTGAATACGGATTAGCCTTTATTGCCCTCAGAAGCTTTTTTAACACCACCAAATATGAAACTTTACCTTTCTTTATCCATCAACATATTTCACACCTATCATATCTGACCAAAGAAGTGTAACAATGGGCTCACTGCATGGGGTTCATTTGTCTTATTTTGTGTACCCTGACTTATAAAGAGCTGGCTTAATAGAATGATTGACTGGTATGCTAAAGAGCTAGTTATGGTGCTAGCTGGAGACGTGTGATTGAGAAAATTGGAGTTTGGTATAACATTATTGAACATATTCCCTAAATCAATGGTTAATTTATGTCATGCTGCTTCCCTTATAGCAGGTATCCACAAATTGGGATCCACCAATTATTACACTAAATAACTCAAAGAAGAAGCCACACTCCCTTTCTTCAAGACCTTCAAATTTTAAAGAGCATAGTAACTAAGTTTGAAATGCTTCTTAGGGGATTCAGTGATATTTGTCACCATTTGGGCTCCTTATATCAAAGGACCTGCAGACAGAGATTACGATCACTCTCTTCACGATCATGACAGCTTTTTTTCTATCTGGGAAGATTTGGGTCTATGCTATAAATTAAGAGAAAATGAAAAAATATAGAGATATTAACTCACAAGCATAAAAAATCTAATTTTAAACTCATGATTCAGATGATCAGCAGTTTGATCTCAACTGGGTAATTCTGATCTCAGCTGAGCTCATTCAAGCATCTTTAAAAATCAGCTTTGATGTTGACTTTGCAGTAAGTAAGCTTTGCTTCTGTTGTGTTGACTGGGTTTTAGCCAAGTTTCTCCAGATAGTCTCTCATCTTCTAGTAGGCTAGTAGAGCCTTGTTCAAATGACATGTTCAGCAAAATTCCTGGAACGAAGGCAGAAACAAACAAGATATTTTGAGGCCTGGATTCAAACCTCATACAAAATTAATTTCCATGTATTTATTGCTAAAACAAGTCCAAAGTCTAACCCATATTAAAAGGATAAAGAATAGATTCATTTTATCAATGGGAGGAGTTGCAACATTACAATGCAAAGATGTGTGCACATGGGGGAAAGTGGAGTATTGTGAACATTTTTGCACTTTAATACAGAGCAAAATGTTTGTAAACAAATGAGACTAATTGGGGCATCTACTATTATTCTCTTGCTTATTAATATTAGTCAAAGAAAAAGTTCAGAAATCCAATAAAGAAAAGACCAGAAGGAATTGGATGCTATATGAATAAAGATAAGGATCACAGGAATCAGGCAAAGTAGATGTTACAGAGTATTAGAAGATACCAAGGGGACGTTTGAATGTGTAGTGGAAAAAGGCAGACATGATTAGCTATTAGGTCAGCATCAGTGGTAGGAACAATGTGGGATCTATATCCATATTACTCACTTATTATCATCATCTCTGTTTTACTTTCTAATCTTTTTTAAAAGATTTTAAAATTTTATTTATTTATTTGACAGAGAGAGAGAGATCACAAGTAGGCAACAAGGCAGGCAAAGAGAAAGGGGAAAGCAGGCTCCCTGCTGAGCAGAGAGCCCGATGCGGGGCTCCATCCCAGGACCCTGAGATCATAACCTGAGCAGAAGGCAGAGGCTTAACCCACTGAGCCACCCAGGTGCCCCTACTTCCTAATCTCATATAAAATCATTGTATGTGACTAACATTTAATTTTCAGATAGGGGTTTGACTGAGTTAACATCAACCGTTAATATAGTTGTGTTTGAAACTTAGTGCTTCCCCTGAGTTAGGGACGAGACTTTTATTATAGAAAAAAAATCTAAAAGTAGATCCTGAAAATTTGCATAGTAGACTATACTAAATATCTTCCTATTGTCCTGTAGATCCAATCCTGAAATTTTACGTAGTCGATTATACTGAATACCTCCCTGTTGTCCTGTCCTGCTTTTTGTGCTAGGGTTCTAAGAAGAATGGACGAAGGCAGTGGGTATTCAGTGCTTTGTGGTTTCTCATCTATTTTGGCTACAGGGAGCCCTGGCAGTAGATCAGAGGATGGAGAAGAGTGAACTCATTTTTTTAAGGCATCCTGCTATACAAATCTCTTGTAAGCCCATGCTGTCATTAAATGTCCACTGTTATTTAGCACTGTGTAGGATATGCAATTTCTGTTGTCTTTGAATATTACAACCAAACTAGAGGTGATGTATTCACTCATGAGCAGTTTACAGACTTTTCATACAAGATAAAATAACAATGATGTTTTCAGTAAGTACTTTGGTAAAATTTCCAAAATACCTGTATTATTATGGATATTTCATTTAAAAACCCTCAGAATACATATTTTTAGTGTCAATAAAATTAAATATTTGAAGAAGAAAAAAGAATGCAAAATGTCTCTCTGATCATGTCTGCTGTCATGTCTGCTATTCTCTTGGATGTCAGTGGTATGTTGCACAGATTTTTTTTTTTAATGTAGAAAAATTGATAGAGTTTTAGCTTTCTCCCTTCTAACTTCATATTTTTTAAGAGGTGGTTTCGGGACTACCATCTCTCAGCTCTGGCCATGAGCTCTGAGATGCTTCAATTATAAGTTTTCTTCCTGTTGACCCAGAAGGGAAGCAATTTCCCAAGTCTTACTCCACCTCCACAAGCAGAAGAGTTCTACACGCTCTGCAGAAGGCTCCAAAGAAGAAGCTCACCATCAGCCCCCAGAGGAAGTTGTGATGTGTGGTACAGAGCTATATGTGTTATGGGTATGTTTTCAGGAGGCAAGTAATAAAGAGATCCTGCAAGGCTTGTTGTGAGCAGTTAGAGCTTTAGAAGTTTGGTAATGGGAAGGAAAAGTATATTGTTTCCTTTCTTTTGCTTACTTCTAATTTCATTTACTCTTCTTACTCTACTTTTTAAAGGTGAAGTTTAACTATGTATTAAATATAGAATATATTAAATATGTAATTATATATAATAATAATAAAGGTGAAATTTATTTTTTAATTTTTAATTTTTTTATTTTTTTTATTTTATTAAGGCTAATAATAATGTATTATTAGCCCCAGGGGTACAGGTCTATGAATCGCCAGGTTTACACACTTCATAGGACATACCTTCCCCAATGTCCATAACCCCACCACCCTCTCCCTAAAGGTGAAATTTAAATAACTGATTTTAAACTGTTTTCCCTAAGTGCTAAGAGTTTTTACAATTATGTTTCCCTCTATAGAATGCTTTTAGATGCATTATGACTTCTGTTATGCTGTATTTTCATTATGATTTATTAAAAAATGGTCCATATGACCTTTTGACCCATAAATTCTTTAGAAAAGGCTTACTTAATTTCTAGATATTTGGAGTTTCCTAGATATTTATCATTAATAGATTTTTAATGTAATATAGTTACAGCTTGAGCATATATGTGTATATCTATAAACCCTTAAAATTAATTGAAAATCAGGTGCCTGGGTGACTCAGTGGGTTAAAGCCTCTGCCTTCTGCTCAGTCATGATCGCAGGGCCCTGAGATCGAGTTCTGAGTCAGGCTCTCTGCTCAGCAGGGAGCCTGTTTCTTCTCTCTGTCTCTGCCTACCTGTGATCTTTCTCTCTGTCAAATAAATAAATAAAATCTTAAAAAATAAAATTGATTGAAAATCTGTTAATGATTTAGTATATTGTCTAATATATTGTCTTCCTCAGTGAATTTCCCATACGCAATCGAATTGTATTAAGCAGCTATTGGTTAAAGTGTTTTTAAACTTTCATTACAACTTCTTGTTCAATCCATCATTTGTTTATCATATCCAAGAGTGTGGTATGAACTGTCATAACAAATCACCACAAATAAGGTGACTTAAACCAACAAAAAACATTATCTTACAACTCTGGAAACTAAAATTCCAAAATCCAAGTATCAGCAGGATTGGTTCATTCTGGAGGTTCTGTGGGAGAACCTATTCTATGCCTCTTCCTAACTTCTAGTGGTTGCTGGAAATCTTTGGTGTTCTTGGCTTGTGGATACATCTCTCTAATTTATGCCTCTGTCTTTGCATGACTTTTTCCCTTGTGTGTCTGTGTCTTCACATTGTCTTACTTTTTACATGTTTGTGTCCAAATTTCCCTCTTCTTTTTTTAATTTATATTTTTTATTCTTTATTTAAATTTAATTTAGTTAACATATACTGTATTGTTAGTTTCAGGGTAGAATTTAGTGATTCATCAGTTGCATTTAACATCCAGTGCTCATTACATCATATGCCCTCCTTAATGCCTGTCACCCAGTTACCCCATCCTCCAATATCCCTCCCCTCCCGAAACCCTCAGTTTGTTTCCTAGAGCTCAGTGTCTCTTATGGTTTGCCTTCCTCTCCATTTCATCCTCCCTTCCCCTATGTTCATCTGTTTTGTTTCTTAAATTCCATCTGTGAGTGAAATCAGATGCTATTTGCCTTTCTCTGATTGACTTATTTCACTTAATATTATAACCTCTAGTTCCATCCACATCATTGCAAATGGGAAGATTTCATTCTGTGTGTGTGTGTGTGTATTACATTTTATAAGAAGACTAGTAGTTGGATTAGGGTAACTGCATAACCTCATTTTAACTTGATTGTATCAGCCAAGATCCTATTACATATAAGGTCACATTCGTAAGTATTTTGGCATTAGGCCTTCATGTCTTTTTCAGGGGACACAGTTCAACTCCTAATACATGGTTATTATTTGTGTGATCTTCAGAATGAATTCCAATTTAGTTACAATGCTTTAAAAATATATGCATGATACCGAATCTTTGAAATTCTTTGTGAGTTGCTGTGTAGTTTACAACATTGTCAGTTTTTAAAATATTGCACTCAAAAGAAAATAAAATATTAAAAAATTCCTTTCTAATTGTTAATTGAAGGGTTCCATGAAAGATTAATAAGTTTATTTATTATGATGTTGAAGTCTCTCTATTATTACTACATTTTTTGTCTAGTTGATCTATCAAAAATTAAGAAAAATATATCTAGGGCGCCTGGGTGGCTCAGTGGGTTAAGCCTCTGCCTTCGGCTCAGGTCATGATCTCAGGGTCCTGGTATCGAGCCCCGCATCGGCCTCTCTGCTCAGTGGGAAGCCTGCTTCCTCTCTCTCTCTGCCTGCCTCTCTTCCTACTTGTGATCTGTCAAATAAATGAATTAAAAAAAAAAAAATCTTAAAAAAAAAAAAGAAAGAAAAATATATCTAAAGCTCTTAAGATAATGAAATTTGGCCATTTTCTAAGTGTCATATCTACTTCTATCATAATTTATCATAAGTCATCTCTTATTCATATTTATCATAACTCTTTTCTACTTCTATCATAATTTATCTTTCCATGTATATGTACACATACATAGGAATATTACACAGACATCGGCATATATGGATGTCTGTACTGTATTGTACTTCTCCTTAATGTATTTAAGACATTATCTTATATGAGATGTATTTAAGACACTTCATCATCATCATCAGTATCGTTTTGTAGAAACAGGGTTTAGTTTATATTTACTTACACATCTAACGATTATTTGTTTGCAATTTTGTTTTTGTTTTTCTTATTCTGGCTCTTAAATCTCATCTTACATCATATAGAATTATTTTGGTGAATTGTATTTTTCTAAATCAACATATTTTTCCTCAAGTAATATCACAAGAAAGTGATTACTAGTATTAATTGCGGGGTTCACTTTTTCTATGTCCTTCCCGATACGCTGCCCTGTACCTTCATAGTCACCAAAAGCATTGTCTTGAAGTTCACAAGTATATGTATGGATTTCTTTATCTCTCCTTTCAGCTGTATCAGAATTTGTTTAATGTACTTTAAAGCTTTGTTGTTGGGGGCACGCACATTCAGGATCGTAACATTGTACTGATGACTTGATACTTTTATCAACATATGAAGTCCCTCTATCTCTAATCACTTTCTTTGTTCTGAAGTCTACATTATCTCATCTATATAGCCATCTCTGCCTTACTTTGTTTTTTAAAGTAATAGCTGAATGATATACTATTTTTATCACAATTATTTTGCTTTCAATATAACTGTATCATTGTATTTGAGACGAGCTTTTGGTAGACTAAGTAGAGTTGAATCATTTTTTTTTTAAATCTGCTTTGCCAATCTGTATCTTTTAATTGCTATATTTAGACCATTGCATTCAATATGATTATTAATATACTAGGACTTAAATCTATCATTTTATTAGTTGCTTTCTGTTTGTTTCTTCTAGTTCTCAGTTCTGTTTCTCTTTTATTGCTTTCCTATGAGTTACTTGAGTTTTTCTTGTAGAATTCCAACTTGATTTATTTATAGTATTTTTTGACTATTGTTTTATATAGTTTTCTTAGTGGTTCCTGTGGTTATTACAATAGACAGCAATTATCAATCTACTGATATCAGCATTTTACTACTTAGAGTGAAGTGCAGAAAACTTATTTACATTCAGATATCTTTATTATCCTCACCTTTTTTTTCTTACACAGGCGCCATCCTAATTTTCTCCGTATCATTCCAGTGTTAGTATATGTGCTACTGAGGCAAGCACTATTAGTCTCACTTTTTTTTATTTATTTATTTATTTTATTTATTTAGGGACATCTGAGTGGCTCAGTCATTAAGCATCTGCCTTCGGCTCAGGTCATGATTCCAGGATCCTGGGATCTAGCCCTGCATCAGGCTCCCTGCTCTGCGGGGAGCCTGCTTCTCCCTCTCCCACTCCCCCTGCTTGTGTTCCCTTGTTCGCTGTCTCCCTCTGTCAAATAAACAAATAAAATCTTAAAAAAAAAAGAATTTATTTATTTATTTGACAGAGAGACAGCGAGTGAGGGAACACAAGCAGGGGGAGAGTCAGGCAGAGGGAGAAGGGAGAAGCAGGCTTCTGTCTGACCTGGAAGCCCAACGCGGGGCTCCATGCAGGTCTCAATCCCAGCATCCTGGGATCATGACCTGAGCCGAAGGCAGACGCTTAACAACTGAGCCACCCAGGTGCCCCTATTCTCATTTTTAAAATATAATTGCCTTGGGACGCCTTGGTGGCTGAGTTGGTTAAGTGGCTGCCTTTGGCTCAGGTTATGAGCCCAGGGTTCTGGGATGGAGTCCTACATTGTGCTCCTTGCTCTTCGGGGAGCCTGTTTCTCCCTCTGCCTGCCGCTCCCCCTGCTTGTGCACTCTCTCTCTCTCTCTCTGTTTCCAACAAATAGCTTTAAATATATATATATATGTATGTATGTATATACATACATATATATTTAAGGCATACATACATATATATATGCCTTAAATATTTTCTCTGTCTACATCTGAGGTATTCTTCTTTTTATTTAAAGATTTTATTTATTTGAGAGAGAGCACCCAAGCAGGAGGAGGCACAGAGGGAGAGGGAGAAGCTCACTCGCCAAGGGGTTCCATGCCAGGCTTTATCCCAGGACCCTAAGATCATGACCTGAGCAGAAGTCAGACACTTAACCGACTGAGTCACCCAGGTGCCTCTGAGGTATCCTTATTTTTTAAAGGGTGGTGTCACCATTGAGGTGCAGTGCGAGGGCTAGGGACATAAGCATTTTTCAGCTTCCTGATGGTTCCAGTTGAGTCCACCTCAGCACTTATACTGCCTGCTTGCTGATAGGTAGATTGGAATTTCTTTGGTTTCTCTGACACTTTCCCCCCAAAAGTGAAGCACCAAATACACCAATTCGTTGCCTCCAAGTAGATGTAAGATCAGCTTGTCACTGGGTCTGACACCAGTAGGGGGTTGAGGAGGGGATGACTCATCCTGCCATGTGCTGTAGTGTGGGCGGGCAGGCTCGGAGTCCAGCTGGTCATTACAGAAATGGAAGAGAAGTGAGGTATTGTCTAGGCCCAACCCACTCTGCCTTGTTCAGTTTCACTGATATAAAATATAAAATAATAAGTTTTTAGAAAAAAATCTCAGCGATAATCTTTAGGACCTATAGTTAGTCTAAGAGTTCTTTGACTTGACACCAAAATAATAGTGGATAAAAAGAAAATTGGCAAATTGTTCTTCAAAATTTGTAACAGTTACCTATAAAAGACCCTATGAAGAGAATGAAAAGACAAGCTGCATACTAAGAGAAAACATTTGCAATCCGTATATCCAACAGGATTTCTATCTAAAATATATAACAGTATCTCAAAACTCAGCAGTTAAAAAATCCAGTTAGAAAATGGTCAAGGGACACCTGGGTGGCTCAGTTGGTTAAGCAGCTGCCTTCGGCTCAGGTCATGATCCCAGCATCCTGGGATCAAGTCCCACATCCGGCTCCTTGCTTGGCAGGGAGCCTGCTTCTGCCTCTGCCTACCACTCTGTCTGCCTGTGCTCGCTCGCTCTCTCTCCCTTCTCTCTGACAAATAAAAAAAAAAAAAAAAAATTAAAAAAAAAAAAATGGTCAAAAGACATGAATAGCATTTCACCAAAAATAACATATAGATGGCAAATAAACATGTGAAAGGGTATTCATTATGTAAATGAAAATTAAAACCACAATGAGGTATCACTGCATACCTATCAGAACAGATAAAAGAAGAAATAGGGATAGCACCAAATGCTGGTAAGGATGTAGAGAAACTGGATCACTCCCACATTGCTTGTGAGAATGTTATATGAAGCTATAATAGGGGATGACTTGACCAAATAAGAAAATAAGAAAAGACAGCGTTAGAAACGTTTATACGATTATGTTTTGAAGATCTTCATGTTAAATGGTTGAGTAAATGAAAATGAAAAAATGACAAAACTGAATGAAACAGAACAATGACAGAAGTAAAAGAAATAACAGAATAGTATAATGTCCAAAAACAAAAACAAAGTGTTTTAAGAAGGAGCAGTCAAGGGGTACCTGGGTGGCTCAGTTGGTAAGCATCTGACTCTTAATTTTGGCTGAGGTCATGATCTCGGGTTCATGAGGCAGAGCCCTGTATTGGGCTTCACCACACAGCAGGAAGTCTGCTTGAGATTCTCTCTCCCTCCCCTCTGTCCCTTCCCCTGCATGTACTCTCTCTCTCTCTCTCTAAAGTAAATGAATGAATGAATGAATGAATGAACAAAATCTTTAAAAAAAGAGCAGTCAGCTTTTAAGTGGTCAATGTTTATGAGAAATACAACGTAGAAATTATAGGCTATGAAATGGTTTTGTTGTCCTATAAATTATTACTGTTAACAAAGAAAATTTTTGTTGGAATGATGAGGGTGGATTCAAAAATCATTAAAAGATGATAAAATTTAGAAGACTAATTAACCAAACTTTTAAAAATGTATAAATGTGTGAAGATAAATTGTACAGTTAAAAATCGTAGTTAGGGGGCACCTGGGTGGCTAGTGGGTTAAAGCTTCTGTCTTCAGCTCAGGTCATGATCCCAGGGTCCTGGGATCAAGCCCCGCAGCAGCAGGCTCTCTGCTCAGCAGGGAGCCTGCTTCCCCCTCTCTCTGCCTGCCTCTCTGCCTATTTGTGATCTCTTTCTCTGTCAAATAAATAAATAAAATCTTTTTAAAAAATTGTGGTTAGAATGGAAAAATACAGGGGTGCCTGGATGGCTCAGTGGGTTAAGCCTCTGTCTGCAGCTTGGGTCATGGTCTCAGGGTCCTGGGATTGAGCCCTGCATCGGGGTCTCTGCTCAGCTCAGTGGTGAGCCTGCTTCCCCCCTCTCTCTGCTTGCCTCTCTGCCTACTTATGATCTCTCTCTCTTTGTCAAATAGATAAATAAAATCTTTAAGAAAAAAAAAAAGAATGGAAAATGCTGTAAAGGAATTTTCTATTGTTGTTAATTTTGATTAATCACTTTTAGGTTCTGTTCTTTTGCTATTTAAATGAGTCCTAATAAAATGTGAAGATGATTTTGAGAAAGATCAGGGAGAGGAACTGAAAGACACAGAACATGAAACATTTCTTTCATTTGAACATGAGGGAAAAGGAAAACATAAGAGAAGGAGAAAAGATTGGCTTTATAGATTTAGTCATGGGAAGCAAAATGATTCTTTCTCTCAATGGTTTATATTTTCTAAAAATAGATGGTGAGCTTATCTGCGGAGTGAACATGAGAAAAAACAATCCATGCCTGTGTGGAGACTTCAGGACTCACAAGCACTAACATGACTAGCACTGTGCTGGCATTTTAAAAGACTGGTTGAGAACAACCTTGGATTTATAGAGGTACTCACAGTTGTCAAGCACCGTGAAGTCTATGAGATTTTATGCTACTTCCTCACTGACAAGTTAGCCTGCTGAATTTTCAGAGATGATAGTAGAAAACCTGAGAAACCTGGGTTGTAGACAATAGACAGTTTTATTAATCGTAGTACAGCAATGGTGAGAATACCATCGTTGTGCCTGTTCTTACATGCTCCAGACCCACAGGGTGATGCAGAGAGAGCCACCTGATGCCTGCACCTGACGTGGGTTGAATTAAAGGGAAGGAGCCATGTGCTTTGGGGAGATGACTCTTTCATAATAGGTAACTGGCCTGACCTCTGCCCAGAGGGAGGTTATCTTTCTTATACTAGACAACATATAAAACACCTTGAGTCGGAAGTCTCTTACTTTCCAGCACTGTCTGCAACTTAACTATCCTTGTAAAAAAGTCTGGAAAAAAGAAAGTGACTGTTTCTACTCACAGGCACATAGATACCTGAGAGGCATGTGGTTGCAACTCAGTCAAATCTACTCCCAATGCTTTTAGCTTACTCACTGCTCTACATGATCAAAGCTTTTTTAAACTTCCGTGTAAAAAGGATGTAAGGAAAAGTGGGGGTGGGGGGGATCAGAGGGCGAGATGAACCATGAGAGACTGTGGACTCTGAGAAACAAACAGGATTTTAGAGGGGAGTGGGGGTGGGAGGATGGATTGGCCTGGTGATGGGTATTAAGGAGGGGACATATTGCATGGAGCACTGGGTGTGATATGCAAACAACGAATCTTGAAATACCACATCAAAAACTAATGATATACTGTATGGTGAATAACATAAAAAGGATGTATTCTACAAGAATTGTAAAATTATAGATAAAATCTTGGGTGTATATATAGTACTTTTTAAAATTTTTACCCAATTGTTGCAGTCATTTTTCCCCTCCCCACCATTTCTGCGCTTTCCCATGTTATGGTCTTTGCCTGTGAAATTTTGTCTTGGCTGTGTGAACTGTGTTGGACAATGGATTTGAGCAGATGTGACCTTTGTCATTTTCCAGCAGAAACTATGAGTGCACGTAAGAGGTTTTTTGGCGGCGGGGTGGGGGGCACTCTTGCTTGGTCTTTTTCTATAACAGCATGTACCACATGGTAAATCCCTTTTAGTCTAGATTATGGAATGAAAATGAGAAGGGATTATAAAATGAAAGTAAGAAGAGACAAAAAGGTTAGACTGAGTAAGAAAATGAGGTCAAACCCAGTCCAGTGGAACCAGGTTGAGCCCCATGAGACTGAGACAACCCTTACCAGGCCCAAGCTCAGGATAGCCTACCAGAGTCACAGCTCTTCCACTATACTCATGAGTCTTTTTTTTTTTTTTTAAGATTTTATTTATTTATTTGACAGACAGAGATTACAAGTAGGCAAGAGAGGCAGGCAGGGAGAGAGAGGAAGAAGCAGGCTCTCTGAGGAGCAGAGAGCCCGATATGGGGCTCGATCCCAGGACCCTGGGATCATGACCTGAGCGGAAAGCAGAGGCTTTAACCCACTGAGCCACCCAGGCGCCCCTATACTCATGAGTCTTAAGGGGAAAAGCAAAACAAAGCAAAACAAAACTGTTTTAAAGCACTGAAATAAGATTGTTATATGGCATGAATTAGCAAAAGTTAATATAGGGTTCTTAAATTCATTTGGAAAAAGTAGATAGAAACAAGTTACACTTCAGAGCTGTAGTAATCAAGTTCCAATGTGTATTAGACATAATTCTGTAATTTTGGGGAAAATATCATTGATAGGAATTATGAAATCTAGGATTTAGTCTCTGCTTTCCTATTGATACACAATGAACTTGAGAAAGCCAGTTAATTTCTAAAATTCTGGTTTTTCATTTATGATAAAAGGGAGTTAGAAAACTGATATTTCACCTCATTTTAAAATTCCTGGATTGACTTTATATTTCTCCTTATTGAAAATATTATATTGAATATAGACTTTATCAAGGGCTGTGAAACTTGGCGTATTTTACCCTAATTACAAGATAACAAGGTAGTCCATCACAATTTTGTGGGTGGTGGTAGAATGCAAGAGATTTGGGATAGAAACGAGGGATAGTTCATTTCTCTTGCACTTCTTAGGTGAGATGAAGAGAGTAAACCTACGCTTAGAACACCTGATTTTTTTTTTTTTTTTTTTTAATAATCATCAGTAAGTATCCCTCTCTGGTGGGGGACTTTATTTTGATCTTCAAAGGCTTTCACTCTACAAATATCATTGGAAAAATAGTGCAGAAAAATGCAGTCATGGTGGCTTTGCTCATAAGACATGCAAAAATGCAAGAGCCTCTTAGAGAACTGTCCCCAAAGAGTCTTTAGAAAAAAATATACATGGTATAATGTTGTTATACATTAGTACATAGAATAATTTTAATTAGTACAAATTACACGGAATAACTTTCAGTGTAAACTAGTGTCAATATTGTATACAATACAATTTGTATTGTATACAATATTGTATACTGTAGTATTGGAAATTTACTATTTATTTCAATTTTGCCTGTTTTAATTGTTAGTGAGTGCCTAGTATGCCCTCAGCATTTCAAGGAACAACACAGTGAATATATGATACAGTACAAATTCTGTTAAGAGTTTTTTAGAGGGGCACCTGGGTGGCTCAGTGGGTTAAAGCCTCTGCCTTCGGCTCAGGTCATGATCCCAGGGTCCTGGGATCTAGCCCCACATCAGGCTTTCTGCTCCGCGGGGAGCCTGCTTCCTCCTCTCTCTCTCTGCCTGCCTCTCTGCCTACTTGTGAGCTCTGTCTGTCAAATAAATAAATAAAATCTTTTTTTAAAAAAAAGTTTTTAAGAAAGTGCCCTGAACATCATATTGAGGAAACTGCAATCGAGTGTCAAACACATTGTCCAAGTTTATGCTAAGGAAACACAGTATTAAAAAAAAAAAAAAAAAAAAAAGACAGTGACTTTGCGTAACTTAGAAAGGATTTCATGACAAAAGGGGGAGTTAATAGAAACAATAATGTGACCAGGGTCTAACAGAAAATGTTCTCAGGGCAGCACCTGAAACTGTTCTAGGTACTAACATGAAATGGGCCAGCAAATCAGTTTAGTACTAGTAAATGTGTATTAGTGAGTATTAGTAATTAAGTTCCACAGTAACCCTTTAAAGTAGCCATTTTGAAGAATTATTATGTCTCCTAATTTTAATTGAGAAAATTTAAGTTGGAGACACAGAATGACTTCTTAAGGATAACAAAGCTAACAAACTGGAAGCACGCCTTTAACTTATACTCATTTCTCCTCTCCTTTTCTTTTGAAATGGCCACATCCATTTCTGGTAATGAACAGGAAACAGGTCCTCTGTGTGTGTGTGTGTGTGTGAGAGATCTGTATCTTCTTTTGGTTTTCAGTTTGTGTTATTTCAAACGTTCAAAATGCATATGTTTTTTCAGTTTTATAGCATAGCTGACATATTTACTTGCCTTACATTTTGACTGGGATATATTTTATTTCCCTGAGGGAATAAGTTTATGTTAAGTATGTGAATTCATGGTTTTATACTTATTTCATTGTTGAACACGTTAAAATATACTGTCACTGAATGAGAAAAAATGAGAATTTGTTTTTCTTAAATTATTTCAAAGTGCTTTATTTTAAAATGTGTGTTTGTGGGACACCTGGGTGGCTCAGTTGGGTAAGCTGCTGCCTTCGGCTCAGGTCATGATCCCGGCGTCCTGGGATCGAGTCCCACATCGGGCTCCTTGCTCGGCAGGGAGCCTGCTTCTCCCTCTACCTCTGCCTGCCACTCTGTCTGCCTGTGCTCGCTCTCTCTCTCTCCCTCTCTCTCTGACAAATAAATAAATTTAAAAAAACTTAAAATGTGTGTTTGCTTTTGCATTTCACTTTTAACTACTCAGGGTTTTTTTTCTTTTTAATTTGATGGACTGTTAAAAAAAATAGTGTATACCCCTGTAATTCAAGAGCTTCAGAAGAAATCTGAGGAAACTAAGCCAGCATTGTCAAAATTTAAATTCTGTACTATAAAAGAAAATATAGTTTTCTTTCTCCCTTCCTTCTGTTTTCTTCCTCCCTCCTTTTTCTTTCACTTTCTTATTTTTGCTTTCTCTTTCTTTATTTCTTTAATATAGAATACATTTTATTTCTTCAATATATATAATTTATATATTACATATAATATATATAATTTGTACAATATTTGTAGATTACATAGTATATATTTCTTTTTTTAATATTGGATAGGATAGACCCCCCAAAAATCTATGTTTTATGGAGGCTTTATGCCTCAGTTATATTAAACAGATGTTTAAAGGGAGTAAAACCCAGGGCACTGGGATGGTTCAGTCAGTTAAGCGTCAGACTCTTGATTTTGGCTCAGGTCATGATCTCTGGGTCTTGAGATTGCCTGGCTCTGCCCTGAGCTTGGACTCTGCTTGAGATTCTTTCCTTTTCCTTCTGCCCCTCCCCCTGCTTGCACACATACTCTCTCTATCTCTCTCTCAAATAAATAAATCATTTTTTAAATAAATAAATGAAGGGAGTAAAACCCATGTACCATTTAACTTTGTGAATATATGAATTCCATGCACGGATTCATTGATAAAAGCTTCATTGTCATAAGAAAGTTTTGCTTATGTCATGTCAGTGTTCTAACTGTATTGAAGTTATGAGTAACTATATGAAAGCTATTAAAATATTTTTATACAAAATATTCTCAGTAATAAATTTGTATCCAATATTATGCATAATACGTTTAATGTGCAAATTTTATATCTTGATGTACTTATAGTATAAAAGTATGTGGTTTAATATTTTTACACACTTCCAGAATTTGTTTTAAAAAGACTTTATTAGGAGAGTCTTAAAAGCTCTAAGATTCAGTTAAAAGTTACTTACATAACTCATTTTAGTAAAAACGTTCTTTTAATAAAATGCTGACAAAAATTATATCATGAAAACAGAGTTGGCAGGAGTACAGCTTTGGTAGAAGATTTCACTCTAAGGAAAACATTCCCATATGTTTCATTAAAGTTGCAGCAGTTAACATTTCTCTGCTTCCATAATTTGACTATATAAACGTATGTATCCACGTGCCCCTAAAACTGCAAAAGGTCCATTCCTGTAAAGTGTATGCACCCACAGTGTTTTAAGCATGTGTGTGTGTGCCATGTATTTTATAAGATCAGTCCTTTTAAAAACAATATAGTAAACAACTCAAAAAGTTATGTAATAATGAGAAAATGAACATATTTATCCGTAATTAAAAACAAAACATCCGAGGATTGCTAGAAGTCGGCAGAGTAGTATGCTTGCTCTAGTTGTTTTATTTACAGTAAAACAATCAAACAGGCTTGCTTCCCAGAGGATTCCCAATTCAGGTTTTCTGCTAACACATACCAGACTTTCCCAGATTGATACAGATGAGTGAACCTTGGTTTAAATATTAAGCATGTGGTATTGCTTTTATGTACTCTCTGTTGTAGAGAAATTCAGAATTTGATGTGAATAGAAGAAAGGAACTGTGACCTGTGGCTGATAACTTGAAAGCTTAATCTGACATTAATATTTTAGTAAAGTTAATAACTATTATCTTTATATTAATTATTCTTGGGATGATTGGGTCATTGGGCAAAAGGGATAGATTGGTGTCATGTGATCCCTCTGGTTAAGGTGGACATGGATACAGTAATGATAACTGATTCAAAGGAGTGAAAAAAACCCTCTGACTCAGAGATGTTTGATATGGGCTAGCTGATCATGCTGTCTGAAGAACTGAAATCATTTTATTTAATCGATTTTATTTAAGTTTTATTTAATCTGTGTAAGCAGGGCATCTCTAGGTCCACTGAGAAGGGGTCTTACTTGCAACACCAAAACAGGGAGTCAAGCCCTCAGTTTCCAGACTTCAGTTAGTTCACACGCCTGGAGCCTCTTCATTGAAGGGGAGGCTGTATCCCCTTAGGAAAAGAATCTTATTGAGGTCGCTGGGTGGCTCAGTCAGTTAAAAGTCTGCCTTTGGCTCAGGTCATGAATCCCAGAGTCCCCGGATCAGGACCTGCATCATTGTGCTCCATGCTTAGCAGCGAGTCTGCTTCTCCCTCTCCTCTTCCTGCTCTCTCTCTCTCTCTAACTCAAATAAATAAATAAAATCTTAAGAAAAAGTAAAGAACCTTCTTTACTGCCAGGATTTATACTCTCTTCCTCCTAGAACTTCAAAAATATACTTGCAGCCACTTTCCAATAGCACTTTGTTTTGGCACATTGGGGAAGGGAAAATCATCAGTCTTTGGGGGGATTTCGGGACACAGACTCTGGACTGACACTACTCCCATAGGTGCAAATTGTTACACTCCACAAGTCAGAGCGGGGCCTTATGGAGATCGGGGAGCAATACAGTTTTGACTCAGGTCTCTCTCATAGGGCATAACTGGGCCTCAGGACCCACCCGTGGTATTTCCACAGTTGCAACCTGCCTCCTTAAAATAAGCATACATAGCAATTGGCCAAATCTACCCAGTGGTCAGCTGACCATGGAATGAAGGCTTTCTGCAGGGTCAGGACTAGAGCAAGACAGGTAAGAGGCCTAAGGAACAATATTTAAGGAGAAATATACATCATTCTGAGAGTGGGTATCTTTTTAAATTTTGTGCACTATCTTGCTTGTCTCACTCTAGTCCCAATAAGAAAGGCTACATGAAAGCCACGAGAACCACTTCTACTCAGAAAAGAGGTAAAGCAAAGTAATATCACTTTCATGGAAGGAATACAGAGATCAGTACCACCACCAAGAATTTGTCAGAGGCAGGAATGGTGGTACCCATCACATTCTCATTCAACTCACCCATTTTTCCCTTTGCAGAAGACAGCTCGATCTTAGAGATCAGAATGGGTTATTATCAACCTGATTAGGTGGTGACCCCAATTGAAATTGGTGTTCCAGTTATGTTTCATTGTTGGGGCAGATCAATGTATCTTATGACTTGGTTATCCATCTGGGGCGTGCCTTTTCTCTATGCCTTCTTTAAAAATTACGTTAAGTTAGCCAGCATATAGTACATGATACGTTTTTGATGTAATGTTCAAAGATTCATTAGTTGCGTAGAGCACCCAGGGTTCATCACCACATGTGCCCTCCTTAATACCCATCACCACCCCCATCCCCATGCCCCCTCCCTTCTGCAGCCCTCAGTTTGTTTCCCAGAGAGGGAGACAAACCATGATAGACTCTCTATATCTTTTTAAAAAGACTGCCAGAAGCAATTCACTTTAGCTGGCATACTCAACATTATACCACCTCAGTTCTCTGGTAGGTTATAATCTAGTCCACAGGACCCATGAATATCTTCCCTTCCACAGAATGCCACTGTGGTCTGTTAGATTTATGATACTAACCTGACTGGAGCTGGTGAGCAGGAAGGAAGTAATACTCTGCATGTATTATTAAAACAGTTGTGTGCCAGACAGTGGGAAAATAAATTCTGGGGAAAAAATTGATTACATACTTAATTTCCATATCTAATCAAATTTCCATTTCTTCTTGTTACATTTTTGCTAAATTATGTTTTGCCAGTATTTTCCACTTATTTTAAATTTCTAAATTTACTGATACATAGTATGTCATAATATTCTATTATGATCTTTCATATCTGTAAAATAGGCCTTTTCATTGCTCTTAATTCTTCCTGTGCTTAGTTCATTTTCAATCATGCATATATTCAATGTGCATAATATTATAGGTGCGGATATATATATATATATATATATATATATGCATACATATATATATGTAGCATTCTGACTCATGTGAGGTCATACCTCATTGTAGTTTTATAAATCACTCTAGTAATATCATCCACTGTATTTTGTTTCCATGATCACTGTTGAAAAGTTAAATGTCAGTCTTATTGTTGCTTCTTTGTAGGTAAGAAGTCTTTTTCCTCTGGCAATTTTTAGCATTTTATCTTGGCTTTGGTGTTTGGTAGTTATATTGCAATGTCTGAGTGAGATTTTTCTTATTTGTGGTGGGGTCATAGCACCATTTTGTATCTGACTATGATAGCCCATCAGTTTTGGAAACCCATTAGCTATTTTCTCAAATGCTCTTTGTGCCCTATTCTCTTGATCTTATCTTCTTTTGGGACCCAGTTAACAGATATGAGTGGTTTGCTCCATATTTTATGTCTTCTAAGGATTTTTCCCTTATTTTTTTTTCCTTCTTGCTTTGGTTTATGATCTATTTTCCAGTCAGCTAATACTCTCTTCAGTGGTTTAAAATATATTCTTAGGATAATACAGTCATGTTATTTCTAATTTCTAGGATTTGTAGGATTTTCATTTTATTTCTGACTCCATACTTTGGTGAAATTTTCTTCTATTTTCTTGAAAATATTTATCATAGCTATGTTAAAGTCCATAATCTGGTAATTCCTGTATTTTGGGTTTTATATGACTCTGGATATATTGCCTAAATGGTAGGTACTGATCCCTGGAAGTTTTCCATGGATTACTGTATATTTTCCATGAGGAATTATAGAAGTTCTGGATACCTTCCCTTCCCTAAGATAAGGCTGACCCCATTCTCTTAACAGGCATGTGTAATAGTAGTCAGATATCCCCATTTTGATCAGAGATTGAGCACTTGATATGTTTCAGTTCTTTTAGCATGGTTGTTTTTCTGATTGGTCTCCACTGATACGATGTAATCCTCTAGGAGCCTCAGTACACAATTTAGGAGGTTTCCCACTGCCCTTCTTTTCCAGATGTTTCTGCATTCCAGTTCTTTCTCTAGATGCAAGACTTCCAAAAACCCCACTACATTTTCTTGTAGGTTTCTTAGCTACAATTCCTGGGAAGATTATAAATACAGAAATGATTGCACATAAAAGAGGCAAGGAATGGGCAGTTCAGTTCTTTGTACCACTTTTTTTTTTCTTTTTGTCTCCACAATATTAGATCATTAAATCCTTGCAGCTTCAGCTGGCTCATAGTCCATTTTCTACCCTTTATTATTGTTTGAGTTTTCTAGTCTGCCTTTCACTGGCCAACCTCTAAATGATTTCCCAGTGTCTCAATACATAGGTTCCCCAGTGCTTCCAGCCAAATGTATTTTGTACGCATCCATTTCTTCTTTTTTTAAAGATTTTATTTATTTATTTGATAGAGAATAAGTGAGAGAGAGCATGAGAGAGGAGAAGGTCAGAGGGAGAAGCAGACTCCCCAAGGAGCTGGGAGCCTGATGCAGGACTCGATCCTGGAAGTCCAGGATCATGACCTGAGCCGAAGGCAATCGCTCAACCAACTGAGCCACCCAGGCGCCCCATACGCATTCATTTCTTAGACAAATACAAAATAAGAAGCATGTCTCTCATCTGATGAGGATCATTGTGCTATACTCTATTCCTTGTTGATATCATGAAATACTATTTCTGAACCCTTGTCATTTTATGATAAAAGTGGCGCTGAGTTTAGGTAATAAAACTATCACCATAACTATAAGTTAATGTAATGTAGTTGGGAGGAATTTGCTTAAAAATTAAGTGGAAAGAGTTGGAATATTTGTGAGGTCTGTTCTTAATTGTGCACCCTGTTAACAAGAGTGTATGGAAGCATCTTGATTATGTGATATATTTGTTCAGTAATTACAATTAAAACTGGACTAAGCTGCAGTTTTCACTATTTACAATATCTTCGCAATGATGTTCCACTAATGGTTTTTGGTTTTGTTTCTGTTTGGTGAAGTATTTTTTTCAGCTTTCAAGACACAGATATAGTTAAATTATTATTTGAAATAATAAAATTTGAAATAATAAAATTATTATTTGAAAATATTTCAAGACACAGATATAGTTAAAATTAAAGCAAAATGGGATCACAGATATATTAGTTTTGGGTTGTACAATATATTTGAAGTTGGAAATCTAATTGAAAAGCCCAAACATATATACAACAAATTTTTTATTTTATAGGCATAAGTTTTATAACTATTAGCTCAGTGAGGTAACCTGAAGTTTATTTCAGGTTCCTTGTAAGTATTTTGTTGTCTTGACATATTTTTATTTTATTCTTGGAACCCAGAAATAGTTTTAAAAATGCACAGGGAGAAGCAGACAGAAATGCTGAACTTTGTATTGAAGATGCTTTTGATATCCAAATCATCTCCTGGTCCAGGAAACAGTGCTATCTATAATTAAAGGAATGATGTCCATCATTCTCTCTGACCTAAAAATATTTCAGTGTGAAAAAACATTCAGAAAGATACATTTTTCAAAAATGATCAGAAATGTGCTGTGAGACAGGACAGTATTCCATTGGTGAAATCTTTCACCAATATGTTCAGAACGTCAAAAGCAGATACTTTGATGCCCCACATTCACTTCATCCTCAAAAACAAAACCAAATTAAAACAAAAAAATTGAAAACCTCATTCATTAGCCTGTATGCTCTTGTCCAACTTAGAGAAGGGACACATCATCATTTTATTAAATCTTGTGTAGAATACATGTCTACATACTATTCTAGGGAACTGTAAGAGGAATCATGATGGAAAACAAACAAAAACTGGTGAGAAAAAGAACCAACAAACCAACAGAAGCCTCTTTATCTGTACCAGGGCCTTGTTTTCCTCTTTCTGTTTAATAAGTTATCTGTTAAAAAAAAAAGAGAGAGAGACAGAGAGAGAGAGAAAATAGTTTATATATTTAAGTTATTACTCATGCTTTATTTCCTACCAATATTCATTTCAGTGTTGCTGACATAAGTCCTTTGTTATTCAACGTAATTTTTGGTACCCATCCTATATACTACCACAGCACTGTGGGTTTTCATCCATCTTACTAGCTACTAACAGTTATTGTCATTTATTATTATTATTATTATTATTATTATTACATTGTTAGGATTCCTTATTGAATTGCCCACGCGGGAGTATGATAGTATGTTTCTTCAAAAGCAAATCTTTGTTTCATGTTAGTTTCCCTAGTATATGGGATAGTATTTGTTAGACAGTAAGAATTCAGTATATTTTCTTGAATAGTTGATGACCAAGTTTTATTGGAAATCTAGTTAAGTAGTTTGCATCTAAATTATACAGATATACAAGAAGAGATGATGAAGAAATTTTCCTCTATTAATTAATGCATACATGTACTGATACCAGAAATTAATCATCATATCAAATATTATTTAAATAAAAAGAAGTTGAGGTTTCCTGACTTTAAGATGTTTTATAACCACTTCATTTAAAACTACAAACTTTTTTTCTTTTTTCTTTAAAAATGTATCTTATTTTGGGGTGCCTGGGTGGCTCAGTGTGTTAAGCCTCTGACTCTTAATTCTCAGGTTATGATCTCAGGGTTGTGAGAGTGAACCTCTCCTGGTCTCCTGCTCAGGGAAAAGTCCACTTCTTTCCTTCTCCCTCTCCCTCTATCACCCCCCAACCATGCATGCCCACACATGTGTACGTGCTCTATCTCTAAAATAAATAAATATTAAAAATATATGTACATATTTTCCATGTAAATGATATTCCTAGAATAGCACACAAACAACACACAAACAACAAGTTTTATTTTATTTTAAATTGAGGCACACCTGGATGGCTGAGTTGGTTAAGCGTCTGCCTTCAACACAGGCATTGATCCCAAAGTTCTGGGGTTGAGCCCTGCATCGTGCTCCCTGCTTAGAGAGAGTCAATTTCCCCCTTTCTCTCTGCCATTCTCCTTAAATAAATAAATAAATAGAATCTTTTTTTAAAAAGTTGAAATGTTATTTGATATTTTTTATTATTAACTTTGAACTTAACTGAATTATACTTAGATAACATGGTCTGCATATTATCATTCAAAGTATTTACAAATATGTAAATACTTCGAAGCATGCTTTATGGCTCCATATAAGGTGAATATTGTATGGACTCCCTGTGTATTTTTAAATTGTTAATTTTTTTAATGGATAGGTATACGATTTGATAATTCTCTTTTCAAACACACTTATTTAAATTTGTCATCAATTTTTCCTACAAAATTATTATTGTTTTCTTTAGTTGCCTATTAATCAGGGGTGTCACTGGCAAGAGGAGGCAATCTCAAAGTGCAGGATAGTGTAGATGGATTAAAAATCTTGTAAACAACCTGAGGGTTTTGAAGGGGCGGGGGATGGGAGGTTGGGGGAGCCAGGTGGTGGGTATTGTGGAGGGCACGCATTGCATGGAGCACTGGGTGTGGTGTAAAACTATGAACTCTGTTACGCTGAAAAGAAATAAAAATAAATAAATAAAATAAAATAAACAAAAAAAATCTTGTTAATTACAAATAACAGAGGCAAATTTGTGATTTTAGGGATATGTACTTTTTTACTTGCTTTAAAAAAAAAGATTTTATTTATTTACTTGAGAGAAAGAACCACACAAGCAGGTGGAGGGGTAGAGGGAAAAGGAGAGAATCTCAGGCAGACTCCATGCTGAGAGCAGAGCCCCAGATGAGGCTTGATCTCACAACCCTGAGATCATGACCTGATCCAAAACCAAGAGTCAGATGCTTAACTGACTGAGCTACTCAGGTGCCCCTTTACTTGCTGCTTTTATGTCAGGCTTATTGTGCTATAATTTTTATACAATAAATATTACAATATTAACCATAGGACAATTTTACCCCAATAAAGATGTTTTAAAGAAAAGAAAAAAAGAACTTTTGTGCAGAAGATTTGAACCATCTATTCATTCACTTAAAGCCATAGAATGTGGACTTCAGATTTCTTGTTTCCCTGTGGCTTTCTAAGATCTAACTCTTAAACTTCATGTAACCAGAGGCTTTTCTCTGTTCCTGAAAAGGTAATGCAGACACACCCCTCTGGTTACCTCTTTTGATAAATTCCAATTTTAGCCTTCGTTTCACCTCTGGTTTCCAGCTGTCTCTTCATTTTTGCAATCTAGGGTTTTCTCTTATGTTACTGTGATCTAAGTCATGCATACATAGAGATATTTAGAAGATATTCTATTAATTTTTCCAGAGTTTTTGGTGGGGGATTTGCAGAATTTTTTCAAAATAACTAGTTTTCCATATTGCCAAAACTCAGAAATATAGTTATTAAAATTAAAGATAATATTATCAGAAAATAATCATTATTCAATCTTCTTTAAAACCAAATATAATCTATGAAGTAGATTTTATGATGAAAAAAATGTATATGTACAAGCTTGGAATCTAAGTTCCTGGAACTCTATCTATCTTTATATACTTGACATTCAGTGTTACACTATAATAGTTACAGG
Source organism: Mellivora capensis (assembly GCA_004024625.1). Taxonomy (NCBI): domain Eukaryota; kingdom Metazoa; phylum Chordata; class Mammalia; order Carnivora; family Mustelidae; genus Mellivora; species Mellivora capensis. The sequence continues at coordinate 48,120 of PISX010012901.1, forward strand.
TACAGTTCTAGGCACCAGATACACAGCAGAGAAAATAAATGTAAGGAATCGTCTCCTGTAAAGAGCTTAGTAACAGTGGAGTTAAACAACAAGCAAGGAAATAAATATGCAATATAATTTTAGATGGACAGAGTACGTTTAATAATAATTTTAAAAAATTAGTCTGAATATGGTGAAAGATGGTGGCCATGAGGGGATCAGTGTTACAATGGTATGGCTAGGGGTGCCTGGGTGGCTCAGTGGGTTAAAGCCTCTGCCTTCCGCTCAGGTCATGATCTCAGGGTCCTGGGACTGAGCCCCGCATCAGGCTCTCTCCTCGGCGGGAAGCCTGCTTCCTCCTCTCTCTCTGCCTGCCTTTCTGCCTACTCGTGATCTCTGTCTGTCAAATAAATAAAATCTTAAAAAAAAATAGAATGGCTAAATCAGGGAATACCCACAATGAAACATTATGTGGCCATAGGAATGTACAATCAACAAATACACGTGACCATAAATAAATAAGTAAATAATCTTAAAAAAAAAAAAAGATGGTATAGCTAAGAAACACTTGTCTGAGGAGGCGATATAAGGAAGCAACATTAAACCCTGAAAGGGCCAGGTAAAATTTTCATGGTTGATGTGGTTGGTTTCTCAGAATCTCCTGCAGTTGTAAGCTAACCCTTTCCTCTGTTCCAAGGCTTCTGACTGATTCCTCCATGATGACTTAGGAAAAAGTGAAAGTTTCCCTGAGGTTTATGAATACATTGTAGCAAGGTTACTTTTTGCCATTGAACTAAAGACCCTCTTGCAACTTTAGTGACAGCAAGTGTCATTTCCCCACCCTCTTCTTTTTAGCTACAGTTTTTATAATCAAAGTTAACTACTATGGCAGTTTTCAGAGGGAAATCTCTAAATTAATATGGAAAAATACAATTTTAAAGTGGTATTCCTAATGTGAGTACTGTCTGCATATAAACTATCAGAAACAGGAAATTATTTTTCTCTATTCTTACAATTCCTCACATACAAGCTAAGGGTAAGCTTTTCAGAAAATGGAGACTGCTTAGATAAAAAAAAAATCTTATCACTAACAACCAGTGTAACAACACGAATGTCATGAAACAAAGAGGAAATGAATGCTAGCTGAGTTTACTGGAAACTCTAAGTAGTAGAGGAATGAGGAGGAAGAAATTTTGAACATGAGTAATGTATTTGTCTCTGCTTCTTTTAAACTTTTAAGTAAATGCGAGGATGGAAATGACACTAAACTAAATTACACACCTAATGTGCTTTCAGTGCATTTTAATTTTTCACATATATTAAATTTTTCCATAGAATCCACCTCCTAATTCAGGAATGGGTAGAGAAACCATATATAAAAGATATTAAAACTGAAATATATAGGGTCTAATCTTAAGGAAGTTAGCTATCAAAACAAACACAGCAGGGAGGCCATGTCAATTTATCTCCATATTATATAAGTAATCCCCAACAAGATAAATGGAGGAACTCAATAATTACTGGTATATATTCTCAAATTTCTTTCTAAGAGTACTTTTAGACTTATATTTAGTAGCCCATTTAATTATTAAGGGTGGATTAATTTTTGCTCCATTTGTTTTATAAGATTTACTCAAATCGACTTTTTTAGGGTATGTCTTGAGAAAATGCATGATTAGAAAGTTATTTTTAAAACATATGGGAGAGAGGGCTTCCAAAAAAAAAAAAATTGGGGGTGGAGTCACATTTGAGACCCAGATGGCTTAAAGATAAACCATCTTTCTGTGGGTCTATTAAATATTCAGATGCTAGGGATATACAAAAGCAAAATTTTGTTTTTTGTGCCAACAAGAATACTGCAGGGATCCATAACAGCTTTAGTTACACAATGGTTTCCTTGTGACAATAATTTCAGAAGTTTATGATTCATTGATTTCATTAAAGGTTAATAGAAAAAAGCTGAGGACTCACAGTAAAACAGGCATGATCTGGGGTTTTCAAAGATCATCGCCGCTGGTTAAGAGAAAGTCACAGAGTGTGCTGATCAATCTCAACTCCTCTGGCACAAAATCAACAACAGGACACAAGCTCTTTGAGTGCAAGTGTTCTGTCATGCTAAAAAAGTAAAATAGTGAAGGTTAAGGGCCCTCTCATTCCACACCTTTGTATGGAAACACCAACCAAATCGAATCTGTCTTCTTTAATAGTATAATACTCTCTTATCTTTCAATAAAAGCAAAACCAAAGTTTATATTATTTCATTGTATTTTCTCTACTGAAGCAAGGTGTCTGCCAACCAAGTAACCCAGTTGGGACTGACAAAGATGATACACACAGCTGGAGGAATAGACACTATTCATTACATGGTTGTTTTACTCAACTCTCTCAGCCATTTTTTGCCTGGGTGGCTGGGTGGGTTAAGCATCTGTCTTTGGCTCAGGTCATGATTCCAGGGTCCTGGGATCGAGTACCACGTCTGGCTCCCTGCTCACAAGGAGCCTGCCTCTCTCCCTCCTCCCTACTTGTGCACATTCTTTCCCTCTCTCAAATAAATAAATAAAATGTTAAAAAAAAAACCCTCTCTCACCCATTTTGATTATTCTTTTCTTTTCTTTTCTTTTTTTAATTTTTCTTTTCTTAATGATTCATAGGTTATACAGTCGTTCCCAAATTGGTTCTGTCCGTGGGCAGAGGGAAGGGACAAGGGAAGTAATTTGGTTCTTTGATAAATCTTACTTAAGTTAATAAGGAAATACTCATGCAGAGGATCATTATTAGCAAAAGATTTGCAGTTATTCATATGAAGGCACTGCTGACATTCAGAAGCAGGCACTTTCCTCTAAAAGCTAATAAACATAATCCATGATACAGAGCTGCTAAATATTATTGATCATGATTATCAATATGTTCTCACACTGAAAAGTTAACGAAGCTTTGTAAAACTCTAAGCCTCCTTCACTGTATGTGAAAAATGTCATTACAAAATCAATTTTATAAGAAGCTGAGTCAGAGTGTTAAATTAAGCAATATGGATAAGCTAAGTCTCCCCACTAGATATGTCACTCGTTTGATGTGGAGCTATGGTCAATTTGCATAAAGTATTTGAAATTTAATTTTCTCAAATGTAAAACTGTGAGGTAACTCCAAACCCACATTTCTCTGAGGATCAAATGAAAAAAAAAATGTTATTGAAAAACCATTTATATGTGCAGTGTTAGAGAGTTTAATTTCTTTATGATCACACAGTTAGCAAAAGGCAGGGCCAGTATCTGAAACTAAAGACTTCAAAATTAGGTTCACTCTATTAGGTCATACTTGCTACCTAAGAAGTCCCAGCAAGGTCTGCTTATGGCATAAAAGGCAGAGTGCTGTGTGTGTGTGTGTGTGTGTGTGTGTGTGTGTGCACACATGCATTCTTTCCAATTAGTGTTAAAGGCAGATTTTAGACTTGTTTTTCTCTCATTTATTTCTCTGTTCATATGCTCTGCACCTCTAGCACATCCCCACAGAGCTGCTCTGAGTGTAGGACTGAGCCATAGGAATTGTTGACTATGTAAATGAAACACCCCATCTAAGCAGCTCCATGGAGAGAGAAAACAGCAAAGGAGTAAATCCAGACATGAATTGAGTTAATAAAGCCTATAGGGAGTTCCGCTTATAGTTTGCTTTCATACAGAGCTGAGAAATTTTTCATTGATATGGAACCTCATGGTTTTGCTGTAAATGAGGTTCACTCAATTTCAAACTTACTGGTGTATGAGTTTTTCTCTGTGTGCGCGCACACATATATATGATGTGTGTGTGTGTGGCATATGGGCTATTGGAGCTTAAGTAGCTATGTATTTTTTTAATTGTATAGTCATATTTTAAGAAAGGAAAGGAGAATTTAGAAGGAGTCTCATTAAACATAACTAATTTAAGATCTTCTCATAGCTGTTTGTTATGGTGTAAAAATTCTTACTGGTCATTGCATATTTCATAATACAGGAACTATAGCAGTAAATACTTCTACTCTTTACAGTTCTTACTAATGTAACACTATATCTAGAGCAGCCATATATTTTTCTCTAGGATGCATGTATGTGAGATGCCTTAAATTACGTGTGGTGATACAAACATAGGACTTGATTTTTCACATTGATTGATTGAATGTGAAAAATCTAATCATTGGGTTATAAGAAAAGCTAAAGCTAATGCATAATGTGAATAATATGGCCTCAAATTTTCAGATGCATATCATTTATAATAATTATTCCAAAGCTTAATGTAAAAAAGGTATCACAAATATATGTAAGGTGGTTACCTTTTGCCAGGTGAACCATAATAAATGAAGCCAAGTATTCAAATAGTTAGCCAATTTTACTTCAATATTTAGTATCCTCATATAAAAAGGATGGTTAATGATGCATTAAAATAGAATCACAAAAGGGATGTAAACTTGTATTCTGCTTTCATTTCCCTTTGTTGCTACTCACCATATCATACTGCCCTGATGTTTTCAGTTTCATTCTCTCTTCTATTTCCTTTAAAATTAAAATTAATATTTTAATTTGTTAGGTTTTAGATGTTAGGTTTTGCTGATGTCTGTTCCGTCTTGTTTCCCCAGACAGTAGTCTTACAAAATATCTGGAGACATAAAACATTTGCAGAGAGAAAAACCCCACATCTGTCTACTATATTCTATTATATTTAACTTCTCTTAATCTGCCATGAACATAAACATTTCTTTTAGAAATTCTATGACCAAACAGCTGTTTTTTTCATGCTTCTTTTCTCACTTGCGATGATATGAAGTATCACAAAACCAAATAGTTCCCTGGACACTGCTTTTCATTTAAATCATAATGTTTGTATCACAAGACTTAAGCAACATTTGGACACTATTTTAATAGCCATCATATTCTTCTACCTTAAAAAAGTAAACAAGATGACTAAGACAAGTAAAAGTAAAACAAAATAAATGTTTGAATGAATGTTTGAATGATTTTTCTCCACAGAGGGCTTTATTCATGGAACAAGAAGCTCAAAGAAATGGGTTTTATGTAAAGCTCTTCTCTATTTGGGTGTAAGAATATGTCCTTTAAATACAAGGATGAGGGCACCTGGGTGGCTCCGTTGGTTAAGTATCTGTCTTCTCCTCTGGTCATACTGCAGGGTTCTGGGATTGAGCCCCACATCGGGATCCCTGGTCAGCTTCTCCCTCTGCTCCTCCCCCCACTTGTGCTCTCTCTCACTCTCTCTCTTTCTTAAATAAATAAATAAAATCTTAAAATAAATAAATAATAAATACAAGGATAAGATGACATATATTTCTGTATGGAAAACTAATGTGGGGGCTCCTGGGTGGCTCAGTGAGTTAAAGCCTCTGCCTTCAGCTCAGATCATGATCCCAGGGTCCTGGGATGGAGCCCATCGGGCTCTCTGCTCAGTGGGGAGCCTGCTTCCTCCTCTCTCTCTGTCTGCCTCTCTGCGTACTTGTGATCTCTGTCTGTCAAATAAATAAATAAAAATCTTTATAAAAAAAAAAAGAAAACTAATGTGTATACATTCCTGTATTTTCTTGACTGAGAAATACAAGTATGACAATTTCCTTGAGAAATAGGAATAAACACATACAACTTCTGAGAAGAATTTCTGAAAAGTCATATGTGATTGAATGCTAAATTGAGCATAAAAATAGGTACTACAATAATAGTATATAGGACAACAAATATATTCCCCTTTTATGTATAAAAGGGGAATATATTTGTTGTTTTATATATATGTGTGTGTGTATATATATATGTATATAAATGGAATGTGTAGAAAGGAACGGCTTATGTTTTTCTTTTTGCTGTCCTAAAAGGAGAGGAGAAGCTTTTTTTTTTTTTAGGACAGGCTGATACCAGCATTTATAGTATCAACATGCAATTATCTCTGTTTGGGAACCTGGTACCCTGGCATTTCTTCACAATAGAAAGAGATACATTTGTCCTCCACTTCATAATATAGTTGTTTATACAAAAAGTTCCTCTTCCTTAAAATATGGAAATTCCTAAAAATTGTTTACATTTGTTGGTGGACCTACTCATATTCCTGTGTGGAAAAATTTTGTGCAGATGTCTAGTTTCTCTTTTTCTTTTTCTTATGCTGTATTTACTAGGCCCTTTCTATAATTGAATTGTTCCAGAATTCACTACCATTAAAATAAATGGTCTATCTTTGCATATTTTTCTGGTTTGGTAAATCAGTTACTTTAGAAATATAAGATCTAACAACAATTTTTACCTTTGTATGTACAACACACTTTCTAAAATATAGTACATTTTATTCTTAGTCTATGACGGAATGGAATTTATCAGACCTATATATATGAAATCTACATGTATTGCTATTTTATGTTATCTTTCTATAAAATTTAAATATTCCATTTTATTTTTGCTTTTTTCTCTCTCTCGAATTTTATTATTGATTCCAATTACTCAATTTTTTTGAAGTTATGACATGACAAGGTAGGGTTAGAATCATATGTTAGATATTATTTAAAAGGGATCACACCCATTTGATGGGTATGGTTATCCTTATTAAGATTAGAATAAGAATTAAACAAGTTTCATGAATACAAGTAAGTGACTTTTTTTGATATCTACAAAAGATACAACAAATAAAAAGCTACTTCTTTTTAACATACTAATTTTGCATGCATTTAAAATAAAAGGAGAAATCTTACAGGAGTACAGTTCTTTAAAATTTTATACTTAGATCGCTTCTCAGTCTTTTGGCTAAGATCAAGTATAAAATTTTATACTTAGATAAATGGCATAAAGCAGCTATCATGACAACATTTGTATAGTTTACCCTCGAATGATACAGGGGTTAGGGGTATTGACCCCATACACAACTGAAAAATCTTTGTATAATTTCTGACTTCCCTAAAACCTAACTAATAGCCTACTCTTGACTGGAAGCTTTACTGATCGAATAAACAGTCCATTAATACATATTTTGTATGTTATATGCATTATATACTATATTCTTCTAATAAAGTAGGCTAGAGAAAAGAAAATGTTATTAAAAAATCATAGAGCACATGGGTGATTCAGTCCTTAAGTGTCTGCCTTCAGCTCAGGTCATGAACCCAGGGACCTGGGATGGAGCCCTGCATTGAGTTTACTTTTCCTTGGGAAGCCTGTTCTCCCCTCTCCCACTTCCCCTGCTTGTGTTCCCTCTATCACTGTGTGTCTCTCTCTGTCAAAAAAATAAATAAAATATATTTTTAAAAAACTGTCTTAAACTATTGGTGGGAATGCAAGTTGGTGCAGCCACTTTGGAAAACAGTGTGGAGATTCCTTAAGAAATTTAAAATAGAGCTACTCTATGACCCAAAGATACAGATGTAGTGAAAAGAAGGGCCATCTGTACCCCAATGTTCATAGCAGCAATGGCCACAGTTGCCAAACTGTGGGAAGAACCAAGATGCCCTTCAATGGACGAATGGATAAAGAAGATATGGTCCATATATACTATGGAGTATTATGCCTCCATCAGAAAGGATGAATACCTACCTTTTGTATCAACATGGATGGGACTGGAAGAGATTATGCTGAGTGAAATAAGTCAAGCAGAGAGAATCAATTATCATATGGTTTCACTAACTTGGGGAACATAAGGAATAACACGGAGGACAGTGGGAGATGGAGAGGAGACGTGAGTTGGGGGAAATCGGAGGGGGAGACAAACCAGGAGAAACTGTGGACTCTGAGAAACAAACTGAGGGGTTTGGAGGGGAGGGGAGTGGGAGGTTGGGTGAGCCTGGTGGTGGGTATTATGGAGGGCACGTATTGCATGGAGCACTGGGTGTGGTCCATAAACAATGAATTTTGGAACACTGAAAAAAAATTAAATTTTAAAAACTAAAAAATATCATAGGGAAGAGAAAATATATTTGCAGTATTGTACTGTATTTATGGGAGAAAATCTACATGTAAGTGGACTCATGCAGTTCAAATGCCTTATTGTTCAAGGATCAACTGTATTTTGTTTGTTGTTTGTGCATGGAATTATCAATCAAAAAAAAGCTGTTTTCCTTTACAGTCAATCAATATGAAAAGTCTAATTTACTTGCTTTATATACCAGTGTGATTCCTTAGATGTGCAGGGACTAAAACAGTGAAGTAGTTTTAACATTATGAAACCATATAGTATTTAAGTGCTCACTAAGGTAACGTCTACCTTGCTGGAAGCTCAAAAAACCAAAAATCAGCAGTAATTTGCATCCAAGAAATACTGAACACTTAGATATGTTGTCACCATTACAGAGACAGGAGAATATTGCTTCTGTTTACTCTCTCAATTTATCAAAAACTATGCCCGTTATTGAATTCATCGAGAAGATTAGATTAGCATACACTGTACACCTAAAAACTAAAAATGTATTATGGTACATAGTTTTTTAAATTTTCCCTAAACTATAAAATAACGTGTTGCTGGGACGCCTGGGTGGCTCAGTTGGTTAAGCGGCTGCCTTCGGCTCAGGTCATGATCCTAATGTCATGGGATCGAGTCCCACATGGGGCTCCTTGCTCGGCGGGGAGCCTGCTTCTCCCTCTGCCGCTGCCTGCCACTCTGTCTGCCTGTGCTCGCTCATTCTCCCTCTCTCTCTCTGACAAATAAATAAATAAAATCTTTAAAAAAAATAACGTGTTGCTGGTATTTTTATTTATTTCAGCAATGTATATAGACTTTTTTTCAAGTTTCTTAGTAATCTTCTTTTGATAAATATTAGCATAATTATTTGGTACTTTCTCTCCTGCCTATAAATAAGTTTAAGCTTCACCCATTTTTAAGTAAACCAACCAGAAAAACAAAAAACAAAAAGCCCATTGCTTGTACACACACATAAACACCCACTCTATCATCCTTTATCTACAAAAATTTATTTTCCGGGACGCCTGGGTAGCTCAGTTGGTTAAGCGGCTGCCTTCAGCTCAGGTCATGATCCCAGCATCCTGGGATCCTGGGATCGCGTCCCACATCGGGCTCCTTGCTCGGCAGGGAGCCTGCTTCTCCCTCTGCCTCTGCCTGCCACTCTGTCTGCCTGTGCTCGCTCTCTCTCACCCTCTCTCTCTGACAAATGAATAAATTAAAAAAAAATTAAAAAAAAAAAATTTATTTTCCTTTAGAGGTATTCTTCTAAGTGTTCTATACTTGCTGTTTCTCCTTTTCAAAGCAACATTCACTACTCAAATCATATTAATATACTCACTGAGAACTCAAAATTATGCCTCTGCTAAAGATCTTCAATGAACTTCTTTGATTGATTAAATGAGGGGATATATTACTAATATCTTACTTGAATTTGCTATAATGTTTAAAACTATTGATTTTTACTTCCTTATTATTATGTCATATATATTATTACCTTTTCTCCTAAAAAAATTTTCATGTTACTACTTATGTGGTAGTAATCCCTTAGCTTATATCTCCTTAGTGATTCAAATTTTATACTGTACTAAGTGGTCTTAAGTCAATGACTTATTTGTTAGTTTTTTGTCTCATTGGTTTGTCAAACTCTGTAAATTCTGCACTTAATAATTCTTCCACCCATAGATTACACAATTTCCTCTGTTTTCTCATTGCTTTCACCCACCTGCACCTACTGAGCCACCTAGGTTCCCCTAACAGGCATATTTTTATATGTCAGCTTATGTCACTTAACATCCTGTTCTGTAACATCAATTCAAACAATGTTTTAGCTTTAGTTCTAGAATTAAATGAGTCACTTCTTATTACCATTTCATGAACTGTGACTTATTTCTAATTTATTTATTTTAGTTCAACTTTTAATCAACTGGATCATATTATCAATATGTCTTTAAATAAGAATTCATGATTTTTTTTCACACTTAACATTAGGATTTATGGACTTTATACTTCAATGTCATTTTGGTTACATACAACTTTCTTGAACCTTCCCCAGATCTTTGTAGGCATTTTTCATTATGCTTTTTGATAACCAATTTTGAGATCAGTCTAATATTTCCTCCTCGTATTTAATTTACTTATTATACCTTGATGGATTAAGAAAATTTTCCAGTCTCTGAAGTTAAATAATTTAATGGAGACTATGTTGTTGTCCTTATGATTATCCAAAATAAATTCTTAGAATTTTCTATGTTCTGCAGGTAAAAATCACTTGATCACTTGTTCTGAACTATGTATGTGTTGAGATCTCTAGTCAAAGGTACCAGTGATGGGGCACCTGGGTGGCTCAGTGGGTTAAGGCCTCTGCCTTCGGCTCAGGTCATGATCCCAGGGTCCTGGGATCGAGCCCCACATCGGGCTCTCTGTTCAGCGGGGAGCCTGCTTCCTCCTCTCTCTCTGCCTGCCTCTCTGCCTACTTGTAGTCTCTGTCTGTCAAATAAATAAATAAAATCTTTAAAAAAAAAAAAAGGTACCAGTGGTAATCCTTATTTTGAATCCTCTTTGCTCTTCACAACTATTAGCTTTCCTCTGATTGCTTTATCCTTTTCTAGCAAACAGGATCCAATAGCACATTAAAAAGATCATCCACCATGACCAGGTGGGATTCATCCCTGGCTTACAAGGGTGGTTCAACATTCGTGGGCAAGTCAATCAATGTGATAGAACAAATCAATAAGAGAAGAGAGAAGAACCACATGGTCCTCTCAATTGATGCAGAAAAAGCATTTGACAAAATCCAGCATCCATTCTTGATTAAAACACTTCAAAGTATAGGGATAGAGGGAACATTCCTGAACTTCATAAAATCTATCTATGAAAGACCCACAGCAAACATCATCCTCAATGGGAAGAAGCTCACAGCCTTCCCGTTGAGATCAGGAACACGAC
>PISX010012902.1:0-58834 GCA_004024625.1 Mellivora capensis
TCGCTTTCGATTCACTTCTCCGCCAGTCCTACCTTCCAGAAAGTGGCCGATTTTCTGTTTCCAGAATTGCTGTTCTTCCTCTCTTTGATCTCCCGTTGGATTTGTAGGTGTTCGCAATGGTTTGATAAGCTATCTAGCTGATCTCCTGCTACCTGATGTCGTCTCAGCTGCTACTTCTCCGCCATCTTGACCGCTCCCCCCTGTTCTATGGCTTCTAATCCAATACTATCAACATTTATGTTCTTGCTCAAATTAGTCCGGCTTTTTTTTTTTTTTTTTAGCACTTTCTAACTTACTGTCCCTGTAAGATATTCCAGGCTCATTGTATAATTTCCCCGTCCCAGTCCTAGAATCAACCATTTCTCTTGGGAGCCCTGGTTTGCTTGTTTTATTGGTGTCTTTTATTACCTCTGGATTTTTAATTTTTTTTTTTTTTTTTTTTTTTTTGACAGAGGGATACACAGTGAGAGAGAGGAACACAAGCAGGGGAGTGGGAGAAGAAGAAGCAGGCTTCCTGCCAAGTAGGGAGCCTGTGGGATCATGACCTGAGCCCAAGGCAGATACTTAACGACGACGGAGCCACCTAGGTGCCCCTGGTTTTTTAATTTTTGTTAGGAAGCTGACTCTAGTGGTCGAACTCCCTCTCTCACCATATCAGTGAGACTCAGTAATAACCCCACAGCTCACTTTGCAAAGGCTGTTTATTCTGTGTAAATAATCGCAAGGACTTCTAGGACCAGGAAGTCTAGTAGAAATGCCTAGTAGAGCTTTCTCCTCCAAGGCCTGTCCACTCTGAGGCCTATCTATATTCTCATTAATGCTAACCACACCCTCACACACATGCCTCCCAAGGACAGACATTAATTCCGGGACTTTAGAGCCTAAACGAATATTCATAGGCAGAACATTTCCCTGATTGGAGCATCTGTGCCTTAGCCCCAACCCAGGCCAGCCCCAGCTCTTTGTTATGCAGAACTTGGAGGGCCCTCTGTGTTCATACTGCTTCCTCCAGAGCACGCCTCAAAGCTGGATAAATGATGGGTTTCAGGGCCTTTGACTTTTTCAAATTAAAGTTTCTTATTTGAGGAGCAGGGTCATTCTTTTGCAGAATTTCTATTCTCTGTCAATGGAATGGGGCTGTTCCTGTGAGGATCTATTATTCTCCTACCCCACCCCCAAAAAAGTCCCTGAAACAAAAAAACTATGAATGATTGATGCTGTTTTTCCAGTCACCTCAATATTAACTGAAATGAGAAAATTAGTACCTATATAATGATGCACAAGAGAGATTTCTATGTAACCTTGATATTCACTTTGGCCATTACACTAAACTAAACCAGAGTTCATGGAAATACCTATCCAATTCTCCAAAAGCCTGGTGAATATTATCTGAGTGATGATGTTTTTAATAGTTTACATCAAGATTAACCATCTCTGGTCAATGTGACTCCATTGTGGTCTTTCTGTGTGTCCACCTCCTCCCATCACAACAGTATTGAGCTAGCATACAAATCTGCAGAAATATTAACAGTCAAAAATATACATTTTATGGGCGCCTGGGTGGCTCAGTGGGTTAAAGCCTCTGCCTTCGGCTCAGGTCATGATCTCAGGGTCCTGGGATCAAGCCCCTCATAGGGCTCTCCGCTCAGCAGGGAGCCTGCTTCCCCCTCTCTCTCTGCCTGCCTCTGCCTGCTTGTGATCTCTGTCTGTCAAATAAAAAAAAAAATCTAAAAAAAAAAAAGAATATACATTTTATTCATATAATTAGTTTCCGTCCATAGAATCACAGAAAAGGTCTACAAGGGACCAATGAAAGCAAGATACAGTCTCTGTTGAGCTTGTTTCAGTTTACTATAGGATGAAGGAGAATATAGAATGGGAAATTATTTTTAAGACTTTATTTATTTATGAGAGTGACAGAGTTGGGGGAGCAGCAGAGGGAGAGGGACAAGCAGATTCTATGCTGAGCGTGGAGCCCAACACAGGTCTCAATCCCAGGACTCTGAGATCATGACCCAAGCTGAAACCAAAGGTCAGTTGCTTAACCGACTGGACTACTCATGCACCCCAAAATTTCTCATATTCCTAACATCTCCTGTCTTACACTTCTGTTTAATTGGATATTGGTAGCTTTTATTATTGAAACTTTCTAACATGCCTAATCAGTTTATTCTCAACTCTGTGAGGGGTTATTAATTTTACCAACTTTAATTTCCTTTTTCCCCGTTTTTATTTTCTTTATTGTTTTGAAATGACCTATTTTGGATCAACCCTTCTAGCTATAACCTTTTGGCATGTTAATTTTGCTTGTGATTTAGGTAGAAGTAGCTTGTGAAAGGCGAGTTTCAGTTATTTATATTAAATCTAGTATATTTGGTATACTTGGCCTTAATCCTTTTGAAGTATAGCAGGTGTCTTTATTGTCTCTTTAGTTATATGGACTCTGTTTTTCCCTTTATCTTTCAACATGGTTTGGAAGAAAAAAAACCCTACTTTAAAATCATATGGGTTCAATATCTTAACATCCTATTAAGCATTCTAAGTTTCTTTTCCTTAAAAAAACCCTGCTCTACTCTTCTGAATGGAAGAGAAAGGATACTGCTCTTTGTGTGCACTTCTTACTCCCTACTCTAATTTCACATTCATAATTAAATTTGATATTTCTCACTTTTTTCCCCTCTTTCATGTTTCTTTTATGCTTTCTGTGCTTACTTTTCTTCAAATAATCACACTGGTATCGGAAATAACCCTTCCACTGGTATCCTTCTTTAACAATAGTTGGTATCAATAATTATCATGGGTTCATTTTTTTAGTCATTATCCATTCAAACTTTTTTCTCTGATTTTAACCTTACATACTATATATATTGTAGCTTTGAGCAATCTTTAAAAAAATTAAAAAAAAAAAAGCCCCTCACTGCCACATTTTTTGAGACTGGGAATGTCTGAGAACATCTCTCTGGTGCCTCCCCATACAAATGGCTTGATGTGGGGGTGCCTGGGTGGCTCAGTTTGTTGAGCAACTGCCTTCAGCTCAGGTCACAATACCGCAGTCCTGGGATCGAGTCCCGCATTGGGCTCCCAGCTCCATGGGGAGTCTGCTTCTCCCTCTGACCTTGCCTCTCATGCTCTCTCTCACTGTTTCTCTCTCAAATAAATAAATAAAATCTTTAAAAAAAAAACAACCCAAAACAAATGACTTGATGTGGCCTATTATTCTTGAGCTGCAGCTTATCCCTCCCATGGAAGATGTCATGGTATTGTCATCTGGCATTGCTTAGTGCAGTGGAAAAAGCCCAAGCTAGACTGATATCTTGCTCTTTGAAAATGATCTACTTTTTCTGCTTGGAAACTTGCAGAAATTTTTTCCCCCATTATAGTTTAAAATTTTTATGAAACTATGTCATGGTGTTGCTTTTGTTATTGATTTTGCCTGGGACTTTGAACATACTCTCTGTAATTTTTTTCCAAATATGATATGTTTTCTCTGAGTATTGATTTTGATCCTTTTGTTTGTTTTTTTCCCCCACCATTGGAAACCCCTTTTATTCGAAAATTCAGTCTCTAAATTTAACAACTTCTCTTGAATTATTTTCTTACTTTTTTCATTCCTTTTCAATTTGGAATATTGTAATTATGAGTAAGGGGAGAGGGGGCAAATGATTTTTTAATAGAAAGAAACTACATAGAATGACAATTGTCAAATAGGGAGGCCTTATTTTAATGAGTACCAGCTGACACCTGTTTGGCTCAATCTGGAATGACATGGGAAGCTGGGCCATTTAATCCGTTTTTCAAACAGGGCAGAGGATTTATAGGTTCCTCCTTCGGTGAAGGTGGTAAACAACTGTAGCTAAACAGGGAGCAGGTAGAATCTGTTGCAGATCTCTCTGCTCCACAGTCTTTGAGAAATTCTTCATTAAACTCGCAAAATGCATCAGATATAATTAGAAAACATGGTGGGTAAATTCTTGACATGATGAAACTACCCAAAGAGGACTCTGAAAGTTCAGCCCAGTGTTTGAAGTAGAGTGTGCAAAGAACACAGCAAATACAGGTGTGAGTCAGGTCAGTCATGTCATTGCCATGGCATTTGTGGGGAGAGGGATACATTCATCAGTGGGGATTATCCTAATTGTTTTCATTGTTTCATGGGTCACATGATTGTGACCTGGGATATCCATCCACCGGCAACAGGATCTTACCTACCTATGTGGGGTTCAGGTCAAGTCCTAGATCTTAATCCTGGACCAGTGATCTGTTCAGATCCTAGAGGCCCTGGCTGGTGGCTGAGCCAGACAGGAGGGATAAAGGATGGTGGGAGGAAGCCACATGCTTCTGTGGACTGGCAGGGTGGAGATGTGGGAGGTAAAATGGGAATGGTTGAGACTGGGCAGGGACTGACAGAAGCACTGACTGACCATCCAGAAGGGGCTGGGTAACAGAAGCCTTGGGGGACACTAGAACCGGTTTTATGAGTGTGGAAAGACTTACCCCACCTTTCCCCTATTTTATCTCCCTATTAGAGTTGTTTGACAAATGCCTTTAATAAGTATATGTTTTTTCTATGTTTAGACTTCAGATCTGGCTTTTCTTCTGTGATCAGTCAGCAGACTGGGGGTTATGAAATCAGATACTATATTTCTTGTAGGAATCTTCTTGAGGATGTTGTCAATGACATATCTTTTTCCATTGGTTAGAGTCATATGATAAATTCTTTTAAATAAAAGTATGACTTCAGAGGAAGTACCAGCCCCGGATGTTCCTATTTACTTTGTATTTAAGGATGCTCCCAACATATGAATTTGTCCGTACTTTGCAAACCCCAAATTCACCAAGTTCCTCTTTCTTATTATCTAAGATCCTTTCATTGGAAGTACAGAAAATGTAGAAATAATTTGAACCCAATTAACTATGGAGCCTTGGATTTCTATTTCCCATAACTTTCCTGTGGACATGATATCTTAGATGATACCGCTACATTTCTATTCATTGGAAATGCATTCAACATAACTACAGTTACTTTCACCAGGAAAAGTGGTTTGCTAAGCTCATCTTTGTGTACTTACAATTCTAAGGTCCCCACTTGCCACTAAATTATTTGAATTCAATCTTTTTTCAAAAAGATTTTTTTCATTTATTTGAAAGAGAGACAGAGAGAGCATGAGTGTGGGGAGGGGGCTGCGTCTCTATCGCAGGACCTTAGAGATCATGACCTGAGCTGAAGGTAGATGCTCAACTGACTGAGACACCTAGGTGTCCCTCGAATTCAGTCTTTTCTAAAATGGACTTCCACCCTCCTAGGAGGCTTTTTGCATACTCCACAACATTACTTCTCTGCTGTATCCCACACTGCTGGTGAACTGATTTGATGGGAAAAATTATTTTGACATCTTATCCTTAATCAGAACATCAAAATTCCTCCTAACCATGAAAAGTGGATCTTAGTCACTTGTGCCTTGCCCTTGTACACTCATCACATTTTCTCCTCTAGATCCACAGTGAAAGTGGAAAATTGAAGGTACAGGAAGGAGGCTGGGACTGCACATTAGAAATTCATTGACCACATCAGTCTGAGATACATGTTCCCTCCTGTCCAGAGACTCAGGGACCATTGGGTGTCTCCAATGTTGACCTAAGGGGACTGTTCTAGCACCAGGAAAGTATAGCATGATTTGATTTTATTTTAAAAACAAAAACAAGAGCCAAACATCAGCCCATTCTGAGATGTCACTGAAATTTATGGAAGCATTTGCCCCAATTACTAAGGAATTCTGCTATACTGCTTTAAGATAATCTTTGAAGGTGAAATGTCATATAATTCTGAGTTTCTAGCAATCAACAGCTAAAATTACCTGAGGGAACAGAGGTCTCCTGGAAAGTGGGAGAGGATGAGAGAAGCTGGGAGGTAGGGGAAGGAAGCAGAAGGAAACCAAGCTCAGCAAGCTTCAGTTTGCTTCTGTCTTTAGTGAGTTCACCATCACCATCCTCTCCAGGAGTGAGTGGAAGAGACAGTGCAGCAAAGATATGTCCAAATGCCAATCAAGTGAAATCTCAAAGTGCAAATCAGAATTCAGTGAGTCCTCATCGTTCAGTTTCATATGGTATTCTCTGAGATTAGACTGATCTTTGATGAAGTTGTCCCCATTTCTACATCAGTCTCCAAGTACTCTTTCCATGCTCAAAACTTGTGGAAGGACACAAGCCCGTTCTTAAGTTCTGAGTGGCTTAAAAGTGTCTGACAAGTACATGTACAGCTGTTTCCTTTTGAAGACAGGACGTTAGAGATTACTTAGCTCAGACCCTCATTGGATAAATTAAAAGACTGAGACACAAAGAAGTTCAATAACTTGTCCAAGGTTGCTACTTATTGAGTGTAGAACCACTGATCTTTGGTACTATACCAACTGTCTCCAACATATTCCATACCTTACTTTAAAACAAATTTTTTTAAAATTTATTTGACACAGAGAGAGAGAGAGAGAGATCACAAGTAGGCAGAGAGAGAGGGGGAAGCAGGCTCCCTGCGGAGCAGAGAGCCTGATGCAGGGCTCGATCCCAGGACCCTGAGACCATGACCTGAGCTGAATGCACAGGCTTAACCCACTGAGCCACCCAGGCGCCCCTCCATACCTTACTTTTTAAACTCATGTTAAAACTTGGACCACTACATATCTTCTAGCTACCTGGCAACTTTTGAAGCCTCTTCTAATGTTTGGAGAATTTCCAGCCATTGAGTCCACACCCCTCCAACCCCAAGTCTCTAGCCCCAAAATGATATCCCTGCTGCCCCCACACTAGAACATAGGCGTAGGCTCTGCCAATCAGAGGACCCCACACAAGACTTCATGGAAGAAGTAAATGACATACGCACTGAGCATATTCTTCATGTTGCCACTACTGTGGCTATAGAGACTGCTAGCTTCCAGAAGCTGTGCTGGTCTCAAGGTGGGGCTCCTGACAACAGCACAGCCCTGCAACTGGATGGGATTCCTTGTAGGCAGGAAAAGCCTGACAGTGTCCATCCGTCACAGTATAGTCTCATCTTAGTGATTAACTGGTTCAGTCCAATATAATAATAAAAATTCTGGAATCTATTCCAAGTGAAAACTTCTTCCCTTTCCAGCTTGAGTCAGCTTCACCCCAGAAGCACCTCTCAGGGGAGGGCCTATAAAACCTTCCCATGTCATCCTCTACACCCCCCATCCTCTCTTGGCTTCCCAGATGTCAGTGTCAGCATTAGCTTGGAAGTCACATGTTGAAGGTGGGAGGGCTTCCATCAGCCCCATTGATCTCTGAGTGATTCTGTGGAGAAGAACTACTCTCTGCCTCTAATTGGCTTTTCCATAAAAGAGAAATAAACTTCTATCTTATTAAGTCCAGGGTCAGCAACCTTTTTATTTAAAGGGCCAGAGAGTAAATATTTAGGTTTTGCAGGCTATGTGGTCTCGGCTACAGCCACTCGACTCTATCACAGTGCTGTGAAAGTAGCCATTGACACTACGTCGTAAATGCATGAGCACGGCCACATTCCATAAATATCTATAGAAACAGGGAGAGGTTAGATTTGGCCTGTGGGTGGTAGGATGTTGACCCTGGTATCAAATGACTACAGTTTTGGAGTTTATACATTATAGCAGAATACTACATTAATCAATTTACTTTCCATATTCAATCTTCTATCAACATTACCCAGTGAGGTGCCAAACACAAAGTAGATACTCAATGATGAGGGACTGGAGAGTCTAGAAACATAGAGGCTGGAGTTTTAACAACAACCCTGTGGAACAGAAGATCATGTTTCAGGCCTGGACATGGCCAAGAACTCAACTGAGCTCCTTGCATAAAGCTAGGAGTGGGTTGTCTCATTCAGGAAACAAGGATAAGAAAAACCTTCCATTGGCTCTTCATTGTCCTCAAGACTGGTTCCAGCATCCCTGGCTTGACATTGAGGGATCACTTGCTCTGGCCTTTGCTCTTAACTGTATCTTTATTTCCTACTGGTCCTTTTTCACTGTGTCTGAGCCCCAGAGATACCAAAGCAAGTTCCGTAAATGCCTCATGATTTCACAAATGATGTTTCCTCTGTCAAGAATGCCATTTCTCTGAAATCTTGCCATTTGTGACGACGTGGATGAAACTAGAAGGTATTATGCTTAGCAAAATAAGTCAATCAGAGAAAGACAATTATCATATCTCCCTGATATGAGGAAGTTGAGAGGCAACGTGGGAGACTTGGGGGGTAAGAAAGAATTAATGAAACAAGATGGGATCAGGAGGGAGACAAAGCATAAGAGACTCTTTTTTTTTTTTAAAGATTTTATTTATTTATTTGACAGAGAGAGATCACAAGTAGGCAGAGAGCAGGCAGAGAGAGAGGAGGAAGCAGGCTCCCCGCTGAGCAGAAAGGCTGATGTGGGGCTCGATCCTAGGACCCTGGGATCATGACTTGAGCCGAAGGCAGAGGCTTTAACCCACTGAGCCACCCAGGTGCCCCGCATAAGAGACTCTTAATCTCACAAAACAAACTGAGGGTTGCCAGGGGGAGGGGGGTAGGAAGAGGGTGGTGGGGTTATGGACATTGGGGAAGGTATGTGCTATGAAGTGTATAAATCTGGCAATTCACAGACCTGTACCCCTGGGGCTAATAATACAGTATATGTTAATAAAAAATTAAAAATTATAAAGAAAAAAAAAGAATGCCATTTCTCAGTCTTGTTTCCCTGGCTGAAGGCCAGCGCATTTTAGCTTCCAACTCTTGTCCCACCTGGACTAGGAGGTGGTACTCCTCCTATGTGCTTAGCCTCCAAACCCAGCTTACTCCTCAGTTACAGCACCAACCATGCTCTGATATGCCAAGATATCTGTTTACCTCCTATATTGGGTGCACACTGAGGTCAGGGACTAGTTTGTATTCCATTTCCCCAAACCTCATGGTAGTACTTGTTACTTACTTGGTTCTCAATAGAAACTGGTAAATGGCTCTGTGAATTAATAAGAATCCATGCCCTAATGAATACAACAACTACCTGTGTTGAAAAATTGTCTTACTCTTATTTATGGATGTTCCATTTAAAAGCACTACTAATTAGGTACACCTGGGTAGCTCAGTGGGTTAAGCATCCAATTCTTGATTTCGACTCTTGATTTCGATGATCATAGGGTCGTGAGTTGGGCTCTGTGCTAGGCATGAAGCCTGCTTAAGATTCCTCTCTCCCTCTGTCCCTCCTCCCGCTCATTTTCTTTCTCTCTCTCTCAAAAAAAAAAAAAAATCAAAAATCAAAGTAAATAAAAGCACTACTAACTAAAAGTAATACAATGAATTTGAATTTTTAGTAGCTTGTAAAGAATGTACATTTCTTTTGCCCCTGAAGCCAAACCATCATCAGCTTTACCTTAGCCCAGAACAGCAGAAGCACTTGGGTTTGCCCAGCACAAAGCAAAGTGGAAACACTCAGTTCTTAGACAATTTGGGTTCTGCTGATGTAACCTGAATCCTCTAAAAAATACACAACTGTATGACCCAGATTTCCCAGAAAAGTTCTGCTTTCAAGTGTTTGTTCCATTTTCTCCACAAATAAGTATATATTTTTGAATGATATGTTTCTATTTTGTTTAAGAAAATGTGAGCATTGTTAAATATCTAATTTCAGTCCCAAATGGTATGTTAGGTTCATGATAGGCAGCCTTATATTTAACCAGGAATCTGACCTGAAAACATTTTAAAATGTATCCCCATTGAAAGAATTTAGAAATGTCACAGCACCTACAATTTTTAAAAGTTGGTATCTTCATTTGACTACATGTAAGATTTAGCTGCAATTGTTAAAGTTATACTAGTAAAAATGAGTAAAATGCCTTCCTTAAACATGGGACTTGTCAACCAGCTATGCATTTTGACTGATCTGGCACAAACTGAGCTAGTCTTTTGCCTCTGACCCAAAATCATAATGGAATATTTGACTTCACTTCTGGCAAGAAGGGTAAGAAGAGGCTTAAGATTGAGGCATCTTCACCCCCAAATGTTGTGACCACAGTATTCTCAGTGTTCCTCTGATAAGAGCCCCAGGTCAGGATAGGAAGGCAGAGGCTATTTGGAGAGGGGGAGATTGTGGCTCCTGTTCATTTTGCTGGCTGCTGTGGGGGATGTGATGGCTCGACCCCAGGAAGAGTCAGCAGCGGAAGAGAAGGAAGCAAAGAGAGCCTCTGATTAGGACCTGCAGCTAGGGTAAGCCATTCAGGAACAGAACTGAAGTTTGGAGACTTTCCCACCCGCCCCTTTTCCTTTCACACACACCCTCACTTCCTCTTCCTGGAACCATCCAGCCTGTGAACCTCCCTGCCTGTTGTGGAGCAGTTGTCACCCTCAGTGCCAAACACATGCTTGGCATAGTGAGGTATAAGGTGGACAGGTGGAGCAGCCCTGGAGCTCAGACTCAGACAGGCCTTCACCACCACCCTCCACAACCCCTTTGGGGTGGAGGGAGATGAGATGGCTGTTTGGAGCAGGTAGGTCCTAAAGGAAACCAGGTCCTTATCTGAACAGATAGCAGGATGGATGAAGGATAGACATTTATTTATTGATTGATTTATAAAAGATTTTTAAAAACTATTTAAGAGAGAGAGAGCAAGAGAGTGTACACATGAGTGGGGGGAGGGGCAGAGGGAGAAGGAGATGTTGACTCCCCGCTAAGCGGGGAGCCAAGTGCAGGACTCTATCCCAGGACCCTGGGATCATGACCTGAACTGAAGGCAGAGGCTTAACAAGGCACCCAGGCACCCCCAGAAACCCTATTCTTAACCTACTCTCACTTCAACCTTTACAGTGAAATCTCCAATAGAACAGAACTGTTAGTAATTGAACTGTATAAAATTGTATATACCACTTAAGAACAAATAGGATATTTTATTTTAAAATAATCCATAAGTACATCTCAGAGTTTTATAAAATAGCTCATAAATGTGATGGCTTATAAACTTACCCGAGCTAATCTGCCCCCGCAGACTCACGGTTATTATTTATCACTTTCTCCCAAAGTGAAATATAAGAAGTATTCCGGGCCATTAGTTAAGATGTATAAACAATTGATAACAGTCCTGTCTTACGGAGTTTCCCTTAAATACCATATAAACATGATGTGACCGGAACAAAGACACAGAGGAATTTCTTTTTGGTCAATGGTTCCTAATGATATAACGTAAGTATTAAACCAATCAATTCACTCTTTTTCCATATCTACTTTCTACAATTTATCATGCAGGGCAAACACAAAAGCCCATACATCCAAGAATCCTAGACCATGCAACTTTTATTTTACAGATGTATTTATTTATTTGACAGACAGAGATCACAAGTAGGCAGAGAGGCAGGCAGAGAGAGAGGAGGAAGCAGGCTCCCCGCTGAGCAGAGAGCCCAGTGCGGGGCTCGATTCCAGGACTCTGGGATTATGACCTGAGCCAAAGGCAGAGGCTTTAACCCACTGAGCCACCCAGGCACCCCATAACCTTTAAGAGTGATGTACGATCTTCATCTTTAGGGGTTTTGATTTCAAAGTCAGTTGTCTCAGAGCCCTGAATCTGAGATCCAATGTAAACCAACAGAATCAACATTTGCAGCCATGCGATATCACAATAAACTACCAGGTCAATACGCAGCTATTCTTCTGCTCTGGGAGGATGGCTTTGGCTTCTTTACAGACTCTTTGGAGCAGCATTTAAAGATCCTATTTATTTGTTTGTTTGTTTGTTTGTTTAAGTAAGCTCCATGCCCAATGCAGAGCCCAACATGGGGCTCTAACTCATGACCCTGAGATCTAGACCTGACTGGGATCAAGAGTCCAGTGCTTAACTGACTGAGCCACCCAGACACCCCAGCATTTATAGATTATAATGCCACATGTAGAGAACATGAATCCTTGATGTATACTCTGAACTTAGTCAGGATGGATGATTTTCCTTAGGTGGGTAACCAGCTCCTGGAATTCTCTTTCAGAGCCAGATTTCTTAGCTGCAAATGGGTGCTAAAAGGTCCCAACAGAAAGATGGAGGAAAAAAAGGTGACTCCAACTGCAATACCAAAGAATAAAGTGCCACCACTTCCATCCACCAATCCATAAGTAAAATAACAACAACAAAGTATGACTACCATAGTTTTGTAAGCGGGTCCACTCCTGGCATTTGCATATCCTTTGGTATTAAGGTAAAGTAGCTTATTAACTTTTCAGTTGTAAAGTAGAGCTCCCATACAGAGGAGAGTCCCAAACAAAAATGTACAGCAAACACAATGAATAATCAAGATCAGTTCTCAGCCACCACCCAGGTCAATAAACAGACATCGCCAACACCCCAAAAGCCCATGACTCTTCCCTCCTAAACAGTATGCACCCTTTTTTCCCACTACCACCCCCTTGGTATTCTGACTGCCATGGCAGCCACTGCCTTGCTTCTCCTTATATTTCTACCATCCAAGCCCTTGGTGAGCCCCTAGACACTATGGTTTCATTTTTGGATCTTTTCTTTTACCTTCACATACATGGAATCATACAGTATGTACTCTTTTGTGACTGGCTAATTGGACTCAGTGTTACATTTGAGAAAATACAGAGGCCCTGTGACTGTACATTCTTTCCTTGTTCAAGAACCGTCTATGTTCATCTCATTTCTTTTCAGTTCTGTGGAATATGCTATTATATGGCAAGACCACCACTGGTTTACACATTCTACTGTTGATGGACATGGGGTCATTTCAGTTCAGGCCTGTTACAAACGAAGTTACAGAAGTGCTCACGTTTCTGTTGTTTCTGTACTTAGAAGTGAAATTGCTGCTCCATAAGGAATGTTCCATGTTGGGGGACAATGCCATACTGTTTCTCGTGGTGGTGGCATCAATTTAAATTGGCCCAGATGTGTATTTGCTGGTTGCTCTGCCAACACTTGATATAGTCGGGTTTTGTCTAACTTTTATCTCATTGTGTTTTTTATTTGAATTTTCCTGATTACCAATGTGGCTGAGCCCTTTTTCATATGTCTGTGGGTCATTTAGAAATCCCGTTTGTAAAGTGTTTAGATCTTTTGCCCATTTTCTTTTGAGTTGGTTGTTGATTGCATTTTCTCCTCCTCAATGGCTTACTTTTTTACCCTCTAACTAGTGTCTTTTGATAAAAAGAAGTTCTTAACTTTAAAAAAAATATTTTATTTATTTACTTGACAGACAGAGATCACAAGTAGGCAGAGAGGCAGGCAGAGAGAGAGAGGAGGAAGCAGGCTCCCCACGGAACGGAGAGCCCAATGTGGGGCTCGATCCCAGGACCCCAGGATCATGACCCGAGCCGAAGGCAGAGGTTTTAACCCACTGAGCCACCCAGGTACCCCAGAAGTTCGTATCTTTTAATGTAGTCAAATGTATTACTCTTTTCTGTATGGCTGGTATTCTTCTACCCCATTAAAGGAATCTTTCCCTACCAGGAGATCATGAACATACTCTCCTATGTTATATGCTAGAAGCTTTATTGGGCTTTGGTCTAGTTGTCCTGGGGAACCCTGATTTAAAACCCATCCAGAAGGAATGTGGATCTTACTCCTCTCCTCCCAGAATGTTCCTGGGTTCCTATGCAAATGTGCTCGCTCTCTGGGCCCCAGCAACCTGCTTTATATCAGGGCTTTCTCACATACATCCAACTAAGTCAACTCTCTCTCACTCTCTTTCTCTCTCCTCTCCCCTTCCCCCATAAACTTTTCCTAACTCCTGGAGATTTACTTGTATTTCTCCAGCAGCAACCTGCCTTCCTCTTATGGAGCAGTCTGTCTCCTCTTGCTTCAGAGTTCTGCACGTCCACCCTTTACCCTCTCGCTACAGCAGTGGCCCCACAGCCCAGCAATAAGATCCTTCCTTCCTGAGAGACTGAGGAGAGGAGTTTTAAGTTCTACAGTTCCACTGTTTGGGACCTCACTTGGCTGTACCATTCAATTCCAGGACACAGGGTTTATTTTATCTCTAACCTTTTTAAAATCACAGGAAGAGAAGGTTCCTATTCCCTTTCCTGAGGTCAGGGGGCATTCTCACCACTGGTCTGTGCTGGCCCCACTGTTCTTTTACTTATTTACTTACTTCTTTTTGTACTCCCCAACCTCCACTCCCATGTACCTCCCCATTCTAACAGACTCAATTTATAGCTCTTGATCTTTGTACGTTCTTATTAAAATCTGTATCATCACATTCTGTGCGTAACATTTTATTGCATGGATGATCCTGTGATATGGATTTCACTCTGCTTCTCACTCTGCTCAGCACCATGTGTTCATATGTGGCCGGGAAACATCTCTACAACTCATTGCATTTCACCGTATTTCACTGCAAGAACCATAGCTTCTCCACGTGCTGCCTTATGGGGCAGAAAAGTCAAGATATAGCCGGGACAGCTTGTGTTAAAAACAATGAGATATGCAGATTTCTGTGTAATTCTGGAAAAGCAAGGAGACAGGCCTAAAGGAAGCAGACTCACCCATCATTATCTAAAAAGCCTAGTATGAACAAGACCAGTTGGACAAGCAGTCTTAGAAGAATCTTGACTTCCCAGGGCTCCTGCATGGCACTGTCCTTACCTTTCCTCCAGTCTAACTCCAAAGAGTCCTGAGTACTTAAGGGAATCACAAAAATGAAGTTAAATTTTAAAATAATATGACAATAAACAGATAAATAAATGGAAGTGTGGTGTGTGCGAACACAAGCCCTCCTGAGAGCTGGTACCTGCTGTTTCCATGGCAGTGGAAGTCAAGATTTTGGCTTCTGCAGAAATAAGAGATGGCATGAATGATTTTGGCAGCGGAGCTCAGACGGGCATGCTTCACATCTGTGCCAACATCTGTGGTCACGAGCAGTGGTGGCACCAGCAGGAGTTTCATCTTCAGATAGCCTAGGCAGGGCCAGCAGTTCTCCCCATGTCACGGAGGAGAGAGTAATGTTTCCTACCACAGGATAGTCACAGAAGGAGCTAGTCACTTCTCTCCTTCCCTAGTGGGTTCTAAACACCTGAGAACTACATGGGAGGAGACAGACAGAATCAAAGCCAAGGTCGTCCTCATACTCTTAGTGCTGATTTGGAGAACAAGCTCTCTACCACCTCCTCTCTAAACTGAAGGCAACTGACAGAGTAGAGCTGACCTGATGTACCCAGCAAGTTTCAGGTGAAACATCTTTTTTTCCCCCCCAAGAGCAGAAACCTGGATGAATAGAGCAGAAGCCTGCCCTGATTGCTAGAGACTAGAGATATCACTTGAACCTACCATATCTTAGTACAGGTGGCCCAAGGGAAGGAGACAGGGCACACTGCTTGCTTGTGTAAGCCACCATCAGTTTAGCTCTTCCTCAGGAGAGGTAATAAGGAAGTGAAGGGTGGCTGTTTCCTCACCAGCCCTTTTGAAAGGGATGAACTATACAAAGTGTCCTCTTCTATGAGCAGAAGCAAGAATGTGTAGCAAAGATAAGAAAGGTCCCACTTGCAAAAGTTTGTGAGGCCCATGTTGCTCCTTGGGAGCTGGTGGGACAAAGCCAAAGAAATAATGATTTGTGACGCTTGTTATGACCCTTCTTGTACACATAGATATACGGATACCTTGGAAATCCCAATCCATATTTTGGAAGCCCTCCTGAAGGAATTCTGTATTCCTTCAATTCAATATTCCTGAAGGAATATTGTAAATTCTGATGCCCTCCAGGTGCGTGTGGGATTTCCCACTTCTTGATTTCAAGAATGACTCATAACCATGGTAACCAAATGCTTCATGGCTGGGATCCTGGGGTATAGGGTCTTGAGATACCAACCAGGGGAAAGGAGATGAAACCTCTTTGCCTAGTTGGAGCCCTGGGATGGACCCCTGAGGCCCTAAAACATCAGGCAGAGAGATCCTACCCATTTCCTTTGTGAGTTGCCTAAGAGCTGGCACAATTTACATTCTCTTGAGAAGGATCGTCTATCTTGAAAGCTCATCTGGAAAGCAACATATTTGGACACTAGCTTGTTTCCAGAACCACAGAGGAAATCCACGGCAGATATCATCTCCCCCTTTCCCCAGAGCCCTAGGAAAAATATTCTTGGAACAGGACTGAAATTCACAGAATAGGCAATTGGGCAGGCAATGGAGCCCAGGATAATGGCCACATTGTAGAGCAAGTGCAGAAATGGCCAATTTCTGAGACAGAAGAGGAGGAAAAAAAAAATAAGAGGGCAATGGGCATGGAGGCTGGATGGAGGCTGTGACTGGGAAAAAAAATTCTTGACAAGCCTACTGAGTGAGTAAGTGGAAAGCAGCAAGGATCTGCCCAGTAAATTCCTAAATGCCCAAAGGGCAGGAAAATAAAACGTCAGCATTCGCATTGATAATGAAAAAAATCCTGCAGGGGTGCAGGAAAAGGGGACGCCTTTGGGAAGGAGGGAACCATTATGTGGCTCTAGGATGGAGATAGGAGAGTCTGAGCTTGTTGGTTGCTTTTGGATTGTCTTTAAAACTGCAGAAAAGGGAGAAGATGGTTCTTGGAAGAAGGTGACCAGCAGGGGTGGGAGAGGGTAAGATCCCCAGGGGATATGGAAGGGGTCTCCAGGGGAGGAAAGATACATCTATTCCACTGATGCTTCCAGGGAAGAATAGAGGCAAATGATGGTACACCTTGGACAGAGTGGGGAAAGTCGACAGATACCATCTTATTGTCACCATTCTCTCTGTGAGGTAAGCAACAAGATCATTGCTTAGAGTGAACCAAGACCATTGTGACCCAGAGGTTAGAGGATTGGGAAACACTGAGTGAGTCTCACAGAAACCCAGAGAAGAGGGTGTGGGGGTTATCAATCCAACTCCTTATGTGACAGCTGAGGACACTGAGGCCAGAGAGGTAAAAACAGTTGCAGAAAGGGACTCTCACCAGATGGCCCATTCCTAATCCAGGGTTATTTCTATGGCTCCCAGGTGGGAAAGTAGGCAGGAAGACAACCAGCTGAATCTCCTCTTAGAGTCACCAGCCTTCCAAGGGATGAGCTCTTGGCCAACCTCCTGGACCACTGGGCATGACGTTTACCTGCCCACCCCCCAAAAAACTCTCTTCTTCGCTTCTTGGGATGCTCCAGTGCTGGTGACAAAGATGGAGAAGGACCTCCAGGAGATGGGGACAGTGGAGGAAATGGACTACAGCGGCAGCATTTGTAGGCAAAGCTGCTGCTTGTATGTGCCAGCCTCAGGAACCCAAGGTTAAGAGTTTCAAAACAAGTTTGTGGCTAATTAAAAAAAAACAAAACCAAAAACACAAAACCAAATAGATTTCAGCTCAGTAACTGCTCAGCAGCAACTCTGCCCCATAACCTGACATGCCCTACACTAGAGCTGTCTCAGAATTCTGTTTGTCAACTAGTGCCTGGACCTGTGACACCTCCTAGAAGCCCAGACTTTGTTCTCCTATCCAATCACCATCTGGTTCCCAGGGCAAAATATGGTATCTCCACCTAGAACAACCTCCAGGCCTGGTGGGGGACATCAGAGCCTCAAGGAGAAGCCAGCCACCACAGTGTTCCCCTGATGATGTAGCTGGTGCCTGGAGAGCTGAGGAAGGGCAAAGTCCCCTCCCAGTCCTCTGGTTGCCCTGACCCCATGGAAGGAGGACAGAACTGAGGTCTTGGCCCATTCGCTAATGAACTCTGACCTCTGGCTCTGCTGACTTGACTGGAGACCCAGCATACCCTCCACCCTCGGATCCCACCTCCCAGGCCCCTCAAGGGATACAGTGGGGCCCTTCCCACCCTCCAGATCCCAGCTCCTGGACTGTGTAACCATAGACACAGTGAGAGGAAGGGCCCATGGAGAGCATGTGGCCCATGCGGCAAACAGTCCTGAATCCTCACCATGAGGCTGGAGGCCACTGGTATGCCCTTTGGTGCCAACTCCACAGTCACAGATGTGGTGAGCAGCAGGACAGTTTTGCTGGTAGTGTAGGCTGCCAGCATCTAGGAAGGAAAAGGAATCAGGAAAAGTGCACTGCAGGTGGGAGGAGGGCTCTGGCCAACCCTCCTGAGCTGTGAAGGTTGGACATGCATCCTCCTGAGCCTACCCCCTGCCGAGATGTGTCTCCCACTCTGCCCCTAGGAACAATATCTGAGCAGGATCTGGAGGAAGCCCCAGAAGGCAGAGGCCACGTCTGCCCGTGCTCGCTTGACCCAGAGAGAGGAGCTTCTGTGCCAGGTCCAAAAATTATACTGAAAGACCCTGAGACCGGATCCTTGCTGTACCATGAACTGGCTGACCTTGGTCTCCATTTCCTCCCCTGGTACATGGAGTATAGACACTGTGCGACAGGCAAGGAGTGTCCTGTTGGGACACCGAGAGCCTGTGCTGCCCCCTGGTGTGAATTTAATTCTATTCTATTCTATTCTATTCTATTCTATTCTATTCTATTCTATTCCCCCCTGGTGTGAATTTTAAAAAGAACTCTCCAGTGAACTGATACAACCCGGCAGAAGCCTGACTTGCTGAATACAAATGTTAAGCCTCTAGGCTCGGCAAGCAGAGCACAGGCTGGATTTCAGCCTTCACTTATCTCTGGATTCAATGCCCTTGCACAGCGAAAAACCTTACAATTGTATGCGGTCGCCCTGGAGTTGTGGGCACTGAGGGCACTGAATGAGACAAAGGCAATGAGCATAACTACGTAGACAGGATGGCGTGCAAGGCTGTACATTTGAATTTTATTTTCACACAGGATCAATACTCACTTCTCCTACCCCACACTGCACTGCCCTTTCCAAGCTCCCCACTGACTGTTTGAGGGGCGCGGACAGCAGCAGTGGCAATCAGCACCACAGAACTTTCCCTGTGAGGAGACAGACAGGTGTGACCAGGTGGAAGGTAGGTGCAACTGAGAAGCCAGATGCTTCTAGAGAATGGGCTTCCTAGTGCTGAGGAGGCAGAACTGAGGCATAAGGAGAGAAGGGAGAGTGTAGATGGTGCTGGGGGCTCTGGGCAGGTTGGACCTGGGCAGGTGCTGCCACAGTCTCCCCTGCTGGGAAACCCCAGGACTTGCTGGAACCAGTCACTAGGGCAGAGATGAACCAGCAGCTAGATCTCTGGAGGATAGACCCAGGAGCTTGGAGCCAGCTGGGTTACAAGGTTGGAGCAGCCCCGACAAAGGCCACTCCCATAGGAGTCACCAGCGTTCCAAATAGAAATCTAGAGCAGTAACAGGAACTGATTGCTGACTAACACAGGAAAAGATGAAGAACAAGAGGGAGGAGAAAGTTGGAGAGCAGGGGAGGGACCGAGGGGCTTCCTCTGGCTTTGCTGGCGGGTTCAGCTCTCTGGGTTATCCCGTGAGGCCCCTGTTTTTTGCAGCTTCCTCTGCCATTGTCAAGGACAGAGCATGTCAGAAGCTCCTCTGTGGGTTTGGAATGCACCCTCCACATTCGCTCCCAGTGTTCCCTTTCTCTCTGTTGGCCACATCCTCCAGGGACCAGTAGCTTGAAGATGTGGTTCAGGAGGCAACAGGAGATAGGGCTGGCATCCAGGGCACACTCCTACTTGCTGCCCTTGCAATACTCCACTTAGGCACCCCTTCTCCAAGTGTCCCCTTGGTGTAGGGCAGAACAAGGCACTTACCCCAACTCCAGGGGCCCTCCCTGCCCTTAGCCACTCTTCTCCATGTAGGGCAGCAACCAGCTTAGCAGCAGGATCAGGCATCACCTTCAAATCTGGGGTCTGAAATCAGAGCAGGGGCAGAGGGCAGCTGTCAGGGACCCTGGCCCTTCTGCCAGCTGTCAGTCCCACAGTCCAGAATGGCTTTGGAGGGGAGCTGGGGGTATGCACTGCTCTTCTCTGTGTGGCCCCGGGGTGGAGGAGAAAGGGTCTGAGGGGTCTGCTCTGTCCAGTACCTAGCCTAAGATCCTCCTCATAGTCATTTGCTGCATGGATTCTCCTCAGGGCCCATCATGCTCCAGAAAAGCACAGCAGTGAAAACATATCTGCAGAGAACGTTAGGAAAGCTGGCAAAGTGGTGTGTGCTTTCATAAGGAGAGTAAGAAGTCACACTGTGTAAACACCAGCTCTGTGTGGGGCACTCTTCAGGGGTGATGCTGAAATCTCAATGTCCTACAGAAGCTGGAGGCTGGGTTGGGGAGAGCGAGCATGGAGCTAAGCCAGGAAGGCCAGAGAATGTGAGGATGAACGGAAAAGGTGGGGCGGGGTCTGCAAGGACAGATGGCAGGAGCTGGTCAGCCAAAGAAGACTCTGTGAGGAGGGAATGGCTCACCCTGCCCACGGACCCATCTCAGGAGAAGGTGTGGGTCAGGACTGTGCCAACCCCTCCCAGGGGGCCTTCAGGACAGCAGGGGTAGGAGGGAAGGGGCAACAGAAGCCCCTAGAACGCTTGGTGGGTTCCAGCCTGAAGGCAAGTCTGAATGGGGGTCCCTCCTCTCAGCTGTGTCTGTGTATAGGTGAGGCATCCCTGGGACAGCCAGACTGAAGGGATCAGAGCGAGTGTCCCAGTCTGGGACAGCCTCAGAAACCTGAGCCAACAGAGAAGCTCTGGCCCAGAGCAGGGTGTATCCCCTCAAATCTGGGGCTTGCAGTAGGGCTCCAGTAGGGCTCCAGTCTAGTAGGACTGATCCAGGTGTGCTCCACTCAATAGAACCAGGGACTGTGGCCGGAAGGTACATGCGTGGCAGCTGGGGACACATGCAGGTGTTCCCAGGAGCAGAGATGGGAGGTAGGGAGAACCTCATAGCTCCATGCTCCCTAGGCCTCACCTTGTCCCACATCTGCTTATGGCCCCCAGAGTGCTCCCTACCAGGGCACTGGCTTCAGTGTTATGCACAAGGAAGTTGTCCCCCTTGCTCCCAGCGCTCCAGGGCCTGGGGGAGGCAGAGACAGCACGCAGGGTGAGGAGGAATTGAAGTGACTTCCCACCACAGTCATCTGGGAAGGCTCCTTACTGGATGGGTCCTGGAACACAGAGCAGCATTTCTGGAGGCTTCACTGGGGCCCTGGGTTGATTTCTTTCACCCTAAGACTTACTCTGAGAGAAAAATGGACAGTGCCCAACTTACAACCCTGCACTTGACCTGAGCTCAGGGCTCCCAGCCCTGTAGGGCTCTTTTCTCTCCCACTTTGTACTTCCAGGCAGACCCCTCTTCTTAGCTCTTCCTCATTTCTGAAAATCTTCACACTCCAAGCCGTGGAGTCTGTCTTTTCTCTGGAAAATATATGGAGATAGTTCCCACTCCCACAGTGATCACGATGGGCTCCCCAGCCTGGTATCTCCTTGTTGGAGCCCACAGTTCTGCCCCTGTCATGAGCGTTATGTCAGCATCACTGGGCTTCAAGTGTCAGTCCCTGCAGGGTTCCCCAGGGCAGAGCCACAGCTGTGGTTAGGAATGTGGGTTTGGGAGTCAGGCAGCTCTTGGTTCAAAATTATCCCTACCACTTAACCTCCCCAGGTCTGTTTCCCACCATAAAGCTGTTATAACAACATCGAGTGCCTCACATAGTAATGTGACAGAGTGTTAGTATGTGCCTGGCACATAGTAAATATTCAAAACTATGTTAAGGAGAAGAGCATTTTAACTTCGAGCCCTCCTCCCCTGGGCTGGATGTGTACATTCTCATCTCAACCCCTACCCCGCTGTGGTCCCTCACTGTGGCTACAAGCCGCTCCCGGTCCCCAGCCTTCCCCATGTGGCACACAGTGCCCATCATGCACAGCTCCTCCCCCTGCAGTGTGGGAGAGACACAGTGAGAGGGAACACAAGCAGGGTAGAGGCAGAAGCAGGCTTCCCACTGGGCAGGAAGCCTGATGCGGGGCTTGACCCCAGAACCCCGGGATCATGACCTGAGCTGAAGGCAGACGCTTAAAGACTGAGCCACCCAGGCACCCCTCCATGGGTTCTTTATGGTGGCGTCTCTGTGATGTCTCCAGCGGATGTCCTAACATCACTTCAATCTCACAAAGAGTATGCAGAGTTTTCCTCAACCCCTTCCTCAGACCAGCTTCCCAATTCTTCAGTGGGCCACTCCATCATCATGGCAAACATGGTCACACCAAAGCAGTTCTTGTTTAGAAGATCACCAAAGTCAGGGGCACTGGAGTGGCTCAGTGGGTTAAGCATCTGACTCTTGATCTCAGCTCAGATGAGATCGAGAGCCCCACTTTGGGGTCTATGTTGGGTATGGGGCCTGCTTAAACAAACAAAAATCACCAAAGTCCCATGCAAGGAACAGGGCTCACTTCTCCATTCCTTGCCTCCTTCATCCATTACCTGACCCTGTCCCTAGTGTCTGCTTGTGTCTAGTCTCCATCCCTCCCTTTATACTGTGCAGCCACCACCATAGCCCTAGTCTTCATTTTGTCCACAGTTTATGGCAACCTTCTCTACCCTCAGTCTTTGCCTCACCCTGGACCCCAGACATGTCTTCACTTGGGTCTCATGGGCCATGTTATCCTCTAGCCTCAGATTGTTCTTATCCAGTATAGACAAAGCCCAGAGGCTCCCTTCTGGCTTGGAGACTTTTTGAGGGATGCTCCAGGCAGCCCTCCAGCCCCCTCCCCTCGCCGACCCCAGTCCATGCCATTGGAACAGCCCAGGCCCATCTGCTCCAAGACCCCACTGGGAGTTTGTCATGCTTCTCATAGCCTCATCTCCAAATGAGTCTCCCTCCTAATGCAGCCCTGGTTCTGCCTCCTGTCCTTCCAGCATCCCCTGCCTTCTGGAAAAGATTGAAAAATAGTAATAAGGATGATAATAGCTCCTGTCTATTGAGTGTTTCTGTGGAAGGGGCCATACTAAGGATTCCACATGCATTGTCTTCTGTCATCTTCTCCTTGCTCCTGTGAGGTAGACACTGTTATTTTCACTCTCATCTGAAAGATGAGGCTACTGAAGGGCATGCTCTCAAAGCCATAAAAGGAGAGACGCTGGTTCAGTCTGAGGCCAGTCAGAATTCAAGTTCAATACTTCCTGTCATTCCTGGCTGTAGAATCCTTGGGTTGGCCTTTCCTGAAGCCCCACAAATATCTTTCTATCCTCATTGCCCTAAGAAGTCACTTACTTTTGACCTGTAGAGCACTTGTGGGCAAAACAGTCTATAAGAAAAAATGATAAAAATTCATTAAAAGGGTTAACTGATATTTCTAAAATCTATTTAAACTGTTCATTTGTTTGAAGAAGCATCTACTCTTTTGTACCTTTCACTCCTGCCTCTTAATAAGCCAGTCTTGTGCTCAGCCTTTAGTCTGTGCAATTCAACAGGTGGTACCTGGGGACAGAGAACATATAAGGCTTCTCTCTGCCCTTGGGACATGTATGGTCTCATTTTGGAAAACAATTCCACAGGAAGTGATTAATGACAATGTGACAATAAGCAGTCAGACTTCCAGCTATCTAATGTAAGGACTGAGCATGGTCCTTCAGGAATGGAGGGTAGGAAAGGCCCTATGTAGGAAGAAAATTGAGCAGGAGGAGGATGTGTTTTGGTGGAGAGGGTTGTGGGGCCCTCCACGCACTGTTAACTTGTGGAATGGTGAGGTGGGAACATACAACAGTTAGAACAGAGGGATGGGTGCTGTGGGCTGAATGCTTGTGCCCCCACAAGTCATATGTTGAGATCTACCCCCAATGTGATGGGATTAAGATGTAGTGCCTTTGGGAGGTGATTAGGATTAGATGAGGTCCTAAGGGTAGAGCTCTTAAGAATGGGATCAGTCCCCTCATAAGAGTCACGAGAGAGCTTGCTTCCCCTCTCTGATCTCTGAGGATAAAAGACGCCAGCAGTCTGCAACTCAGAGGCAGACCTTCACTGGAACCCAACCATGCTGGCACCCTGACTGATCTCAGACTTGCAGCTTGCAGAATGGTGAGAAATAGATTTCTGCTGTTTTTAACCAGTCCAGTTTATGGCATTTTGTTATAGCAATTCAAACAGACTAAGGCATGATCCTTGTCAGGGAAGCACAGATCTTCTTCAGTGTGATAAACGACAAATCATCATACTCAAAATTTATTCTAGGTCCCAATTAATAGAAGTGGCTAATCACTTTTCTTCTATTGTCCACCTTTTAATTTTCTTCCATATTCTGTGTGGTCTGTCCTCGTCTTTTACAGCACTCTTGAGAACCCTGCCCAAATGGAGAATTAAACTTATAGTGTAATAAGTTAGTTGTTTGAAAATGGTCATGGAGCCTCACTCTTGGCTGCCTGGACAAAGAGCCAGCTGGGACCAGGGACTCCCCCTTCTCCCTGCGGGAAATGTGTGATGTTTTCTGACACCAAACGCGTGGTTTTTTCCAACATGAAATACTTGTCATTTCCCACACCAATTTTCCCACACCAATATCCCACACCAGTTCTCTTACACCAACTAGGTGTCCAACAATTCAATCCACTTTTGACACTAACTAGAGGTAACACAGATCCTACAGGTTAAGGACTCAGCCCCACATATCTTCCCACCTTAGATGCCAGCTATAAAAAAAAGTACTCAAGAATGACTCCAAGGGTGCTGGGTGGCTCAGTCAGTTGGGTGTCTGGCTCTTGATTTTGGCTCGGGTCATGATCTGAGGGTTGTGGGATCATGCCCTGCATGCCGGTGTTCCTCTCTTCCTTCCTCTGCCCCTCCCCCTGGTTTCTCTCTCTCAAATAAATACATAAATCTTAAAAAAAAAAAATAACTCCAAAGTCTGAAGCCTGGGCAACTTGAAGGGTGAAGTTACCATCATCTGAGGTAGAGCAGCCTGCTGTTGAATCAGGTTTGGGGAAAACAGGAGGAGTTTGGTTTGGAGACTGTATTAGTTATCAAATTGCTACGTAACAAAGTACTCCAATATTTGGTGATTTTGGACAACAACCATTTATTATCTTGGAGTTTCTGTGGGTTGGGAATTCAGGAGTGGCCAGCCTAGGCAGTTCTGGCTCTGTGTTTCTCTTAAGGTGCCTGTCGGGATGTCACTAGCCTCTTGATCTCATACGTCCCCTCCTCTCTATCAGGAAATCCTATTGATTCTATCCCTCTCTATGTATCAAAGCATAATAGTGTCGCCACTTGCACTGTTACCACCTAGTGGGAGCCACTGCCAGCTCTCTCACCTGAAGTCTTGCCTCAACATAGGGGCCTGAGTAATCCTTAAACACTTCAGCCAGATCAGGCAGTTCTTTTTCTTAAAACTTGCAGTTTGGGGGATGCCTGAGTGGCTCAGTCAGTTAAGCATCTGCCTTTGGCTCAGCTCATGATCCCAGCGTCCTGGGATCAAGTCCCACTTCAGGCGCCCTGCTAAGGAGGAGCCTGCTCCTTCCTCTGCCTACTGCTCCCCCTGCTTGTGTGCTCTCTCTCTGACAAATAAATAAAAGTAAAATCTTAAAAACAAAACTTGCATTTTTTATCATTCAGAGTAGAAATCTGTCTTAGTCCACTTGGAGTGCTATAAAAAAAGATTCCATTGATCAGTGGCTTTTAAACAACAAAAAATTTATTTCTCACCATCTGGAGGCTGAGAAGCCCAACAAAATCAAGGTGCTGGCAAAGGCAGGCTTGCTGGTTCATAGCTTCTTCTTGCTATAACCTCACATGGTGGGAAGGATACGGGAGCTTTCTCAGGCTTCTTTCATAAGGTCACTGATCCCATTTGTGAGGCCCCCTTGTGACCTGAGCACCTCCCAAAGGCCCCACCTCCTAATAGCATCAACTTGGGGTTCATTTCAACATATGAATTTCAAATGTGAATAAACATTCACACCATAACAAAGTCCAAATCATTACCATATTCTAGAAAGCTCTAAATGATCTGTGCTACCCCCTTATTTCTCTGACCTCATTGCTACTCTCTGCCCAGCCACACAAGTTCCTCAAACATGCTCAACACACTCCTACCTTAAGGCTTCTTCATTGACTGTTCCCTCTGCCTGAAATGCTGTTCCCCCCAGATACCTGCACACTTATCACCTTCCCTTTCTGCAACTCTTTGCTTAAACATCACTTCCCAATGAAGATAAACCTGGCCACTCTCCATTCCCCCTCTCCTTCCAGCACTCTGGATCCCTCTTAAACTGCTTTACTTTTTCTTTTCCACCATACTCTACTTCCAAAATACTATTTAATTTACTTACTTATTATGTCTCCTGTTTATTGTCCATATCACCTGCTAGAAAGTAAACTCCAAGAGAGCACTGATCTTTGTTTTGTTCACTGATATATCTCAAGTGCCAAGAGACTGACCATAGTAAGTACTCAATAAATATTTGTTGAATGAATGAGTGCATGAATGGTCAATCTGTATGTTCCTACACAAGAGTTTTATGCATTTGTGCATTTTTAATCAAAAGCTCTCAATTTCAAAGTTATTTCAAACTTATGTACCTAGGGGCATCTGAGTGGCTCAGTTGGTTAAGTGTCTGCCTTCAGCTCTGCTCAAGATCCCGGGGTCCTGGGATGGAGCCCTGTGTTGGGCTCCCTGCTCAGCAGGACATCTGCTTCTCCCTCTGCTTCTGCCTCCCTCTGCCCCTCTCTGTCTTTCATCAATAAATAAATCTTTTAAAATCTTTTAAAAAAATCTTGTTTACCTAAGGGGAAAAAAAAAAAACCTTAAGAATGCTCCTTAGCACCTAACATTAGTACCCACTAAGTTCCTGCACTGACCTTCAGCAAGCAGGAATGCTAAGAAGTAGAGAGCAGGAGGGAAATCACAATCTTTAGATTCTCAAATTCTCAAGTGTTCAAGTTAAAGTCTAGCAGAAGAGCTGCTGCTGATGCAGCTGACATAGACTGTGCGGACTGGGAGTCTCGGGAAATTAATAATAAGTGTTACAGCAAGACAGAGTAAGAAACAGATGTATCCATGGTTTCAGACATCCCTGATCCAAAAATGGCATGAGATAGAACAGTGCTGTCCAGTGGAACTTATAATGTGAGCCACATATTATCATTTCAACAAGTAATCAATGTAAAAAGTTATTAATGATACATTTTACTGTATCTTGTCAGTCTTGGAAATCCAATGTGTATTTTACACTTACAGCAGTACTCAACTCAAGGTAGCCACATGTGATTAATGACTATGCTATTGAATAGTACAGATTTAGGACATTTGTCAGATCAGGACAATATATGAGATGTATTCCTGTTGTGGTCCAGAAAATGTGGTCAACTTTGCTATAACTCACCCTTCTGAGAGTTTTGAAACAGAGAACACTCTACCAGCATCCATGGGCATCCACATAGATAGAATACTGTACTCTAAATCCAGATCTATGCCTATTGAAGAGTTGTTCTAGTCTCCTGGTGTTCAGTGACATATGATCTAAAAGAACTGCAATAGCACAGAAAAACCTGTATGCTCTAAGCTCACATATATTTTGTATAATCATTAAAATTAGAGTAAATCTGGAATGACCTAAACTTTTCACATGCAATTATAAGAACCTCAATACCCCACTAAGACTACAATTCAAAATGTGAAATATAGCTGGAAATGTGATCATTTTTAACATCAGAATAATGAAAATAACCTAAATTTCTTTTCTTAAGATTTCATTTATTTTTTTTTTTTGTCAGAGAGAGAGTGTG
The DNA here is from genome assembly GCA_004024625.1 of Mellivora capensis. NCBI lineage: Eukaryota > Metazoa > Chordata > Mammalia > Carnivora > Mustelidae > Mellivora > Mellivora capensis. Next base: position 27,583 of record PISX010012902.1, read on the forward strand.
TGTGCACAAGCAGGGGGAGGGGCAGGTAGAGGGAGAAGCAGGCTCCCTGCTGAGCAAGGAACCCGATGTGGGGCTCCATCCCAGGACCTCGGATCATGAGCTGAGCCAAAGGCAGATGCTTAACTTACTGAGCTACCCAGATGCCCCAAGGGTAGACATTTAGCTGAACCAAATGAAATTGCCACTTATATAGCCAGATAAATAGATAAAAACATGATTGATGGATAGAAATGTGTATAGGTAGGTAGATATAGAAACCTGGGATCATGACCAGAACTGAAGGCAGAAGCTCCACCAACTGACCCACCAGGTGTCCCAAAAAAAAGCCCCCTAAATTTCTAAAAATGGGAAATGTTGAATAATTTTCCTTGATAGGGTATTATGCAGACATTTAAAATGAAGGGGTTTTTTTGTTTGTTTTTGAAGATTTTATTTATTCATTTATTTATTTGAGAGACTGCATGCAAGTGAGTGAGGGGAGGGGCAGAGAGAGAGAGGGAGAGAGAATCTCAAGCTGGCTCCAGGCTGAGCACAAAGCCTGAAACAGAGCTCAATCTCACGACCCTGAGATCATCACCTGACTTGAACCATGAGTCAGCCGCTTCACTGACTGAGACACCCAGGCATCCCTAAAATGAAGTTTTAAAATATGTATAATAGTATGAGGAAAATACTTAAAATGCTAAGTGGAAAATCAAGACACAAAATTATGTATGCAAATATTGGACTAAAATTATATTAAGGTAAAAAATACATATAGAAAAAAAAGCAGAAAGTAAATATATCACAGTGAGATGAAGATGATAAATTAAGCCATACTTCTGCTTGCTCTCCACACTAAATCAGTAGATAGTAAGAGGATTAAGAGGAAAAAGAAAGAAAAGGAAAAAAAAACTGGGAGAATTAATAAAAGAAAACCTCACTGAAGTGGAGTCAGGAGGCCAGAAGGGGAATCTGTCATCCCTACCACTCACTGTAGATTACAGATCCCAACAGGAAGAGACTTACTTTGTACCTCTATATTACTTTACAACCCCATAAGGCAAGAGAGAGGTTTTCTTCTTCCCAGCAATAGCCCAGCCAATGAGAGACAGTCACAACTCAGCCAATGAGAAGCCACGATCCTTGGAACTGCTCCCAACTCCCCCCTTTCCTCTATAAAAGAGTGTTCCTCTCTTTTGTTCTCTTGACTTGCCAGTGGCTTTGCAGTAGCTTGCAGGTTGCAAATTGTGATTCTCTGCTTTAACGGAATAAACACATTGTTGCTGATAAAACAACTGGCAGTTTTCTTTTTAAGGTTAACAAAATCAATAACAGCAAATGTAAATATGAGGTGGTGCTCTTGGTGAACTAGAATTTGTGAGGAATAAGGAACCATCTTAAAGATGGAACCATAGTCCCAAGTCCTGGAAGAGCGGACTCTGTCAAAATGTGGGAAAGAGGGGCGCCTGGGTGGCTCAGTGGGTTAAAGCCTCTGCCTTTGGCTCGGGTCATGATCCCAGGGTCCTGGGATGGAGCCCCGCATCAGGCTCTCTGCACAGCAGGGAGCCTGCTTTCTCCTCTCTCTCTGCCTGCCTCTCTGCCTACTTGTGGTCTCTGCCTGTCAAATAAATAAATAAAATCTTAAAAAGAAAAATTTGGGAAAGGTTATGGTCCCTGAGCCAGGAAGAAGCAGACACAGTAGGCAGCAGGAGGGGACAGTGGTCAGGGTGACTCTATGCAGATGCTGCACTGGAAGGATGTCTCTTCTCCAATCTCTGCCCTTCTGTCAGGCAGCCAAGAGCAAAGGTGTCAAACCCAATGTGAGTAAGGATGGGAAAAAAAGAAGGCCACTGATCCAATAAATCGGAAGTCAGGGGAGAGGGAACAATGCCTCTGTAATCAGAAACACAAAAGAAGTGATCAGAAAACAGTTGTAACATGTTAATAATCACAGAAAGCATAAATGAATTGAATTAATATATTTTAAAAAAGAGTCTTTCAAATTGTATTTAAAAAATAATTGTATGCAGTTTACAAAAGATATACCTAAAACAAAATGATGCAGGACATTTGAAAAAAAAAGGAATAGAGAAAAATACTATGTAAAATGCTAATCAAAGCAAAGCAAATGTAGAAATGTTAGAATCAGAGAAAAACAGACTTCAAGTCCAAAAGCATTAAAAAGGGCAAATCAGGATAGTTTTTTTATATTGATAAAAGGCACTCCACCGAGGTAATAGGTTATGAATTTTTTTAATGAGGAAATTTATGAGGATTAATCTTTTTTTTAATTAGTTTCAGAGGTAGAATTTAGTGATTCATCAGTTGCATACAATGCCCTGTGCTCATTACATCAAGTGCTCTCCTTAATGCCCATCACCCAATTATCTCTTCCCCACACCTACCTCCTCTCCGCAACCCTCCGTTTGTTTCCTAGAGTTCAGGGTCTCTTATGGTTTGCCTCCCTCTCAATTTTCATCTTTTTAAATTTTGAGGCCTAATCTTTTTTTTAATGTTAAGTATTGATTTTATCATACAAAAATCCCGTCTTTAAAAAAAGTGTCCTATAACACCACGGATAACTTTGAAAGACTAATCCTCAAATGGCAACACATTAAAGTTAGAGTAGTAAAATCTGTTTTTAAAATTTGGTAACTTTGAATAAATTGCACTTTAAAAACAACTGGGTGAACTGTTTGAAAACTGGGCTGCTTAGATCCACTGGGGAATACTTCCTAGACAAAGGCATCAGTAGAACTCTGGAAGGAGTTCTCTAAGCTTTCTCTCCCTCACAGCAGAATCCTTATGGAAGCCTTATGACTTTGTGTTCTGAGTAGAGGAAAGCCAGGGGCTTCTAAAAATGAAGAGTAGCTGGCTCAGAAGTGCCTTAGGGAATGGCTATTGATGGCTATAGCCTGGACTAGAGATCTGGCTTTTTATCCTTAGGAATCAAAAAAAAAAAAAAAAAAAAAAAAAGAAAGAAAAGAAAAGAAAAAACAAAGGAGGAAGAGGATGAAAGTTAGCATGTCCTCTGATAAAGACCTAGTACTTAAAGAATAACAACTCAGGGGGCGCCTGGGTGGCTTAGCAGGTTAAAGCCTCTGCCTTCGGCTCAGGTCATGATCCCAGGACCTTGGGATCGAGCCCCGCATCAGGCTTTCTGCTCGGCAGGGAGCCTGCTTGCCTGCCTCTCTGCCTACTTGTGATCTCTGTCTGTCAAGTAAATAAGTAAATAATCTTAAAAAAAAAAAAAAAAAGAATAACAACTCAGGGTCAGAACTGAGCACTGGGAAAAGTGCATGTGCACACGCATGCACACACACACTCTGGGCTGGGCTGTGAGGAGTCACTACCTGGTTGCAGTCTGGTCACCCACACATGGTTGTGATCAGTACAAGTCACTTACCCTTAGTGTTCCCCAGCACCATCCCAGCATCTTGCAGGGCAGGGAGTGAGCTAGGCAGAGGAAAATTCCTGTCTGTAGAGTCCCAACCCTAGAAGGATATTCCCACCAATATTCCCTAGGAGAAGAGATGCCCTTCCGGAGAGGCCAGACCCTTAACCTGGGATGTGGGTCCCAATGACCTTTCTCTGATTTATGGAAGGAGAGCTTTGTGACAGCAGCAGTTTCCCTCTGTAGATTCTGAGATGTTGTCTCCCATGGGCACAGACACTTAAGTAAAAGTTGAGTTCAGTGTGTGTGTGTGCATCTAATCTCGGCTGGTCCACCTGAGAACCCCTGAGAACTGACCCTAGTGTACCCCTGGCCCCCCTCACTCCACACCATGGTCCCATTTCAACTCTAACAAGATGAAAGAAACCATCATGAACCAGGAGAAACTTACAAACTGCAAGCACAGTGTGCATTGATGGGAAAGGAAATGCTCCCCAAAAGAAGAAGGTGATTCATAGAACAGCTACAGCGGATGATAAAACACTTCAGTTCTCTTTAAAGAAGTTAGGGGTAAACAATATCTCTGGTATCAAAGAAGTGAATATGTTCACAAACCAAGAACAGTGGTCCACTTTCACAAGGCTAAAGTGCAGGCATCCCCGGCAGCGAACACTTTCGCCCTCACAGGCCATGCTTGGAGAGAGGATTAAAGAGAAACAAGTCTGGAAGTGAGGAGAACTTTAGAAAGAAGCAACAGAAGGTGAGTAAGAAGTTATGAGGGCCTAAATCAGGACCATTACTATCATGACTCCTTTCACCATGTAGTTACATGGAGGCTCCTGGAGTTATGTAATGCAGAGCTGATGTAGTCTGGACAAAATTAAGGAAAAAGCAGTAAGATATGCAGCTACAGATTTGAGAAATATTTGTGTAATATAATTGACGGAATTTGATGAAAGGATGAAGAACAGGAAGAGCCAGCGACTATACTCAGATTTCCAACAAAGGCAAGTGCTTAAATGTGGTACTAGTTGCCGTGATTGGAGCAAAATAAGAAACTCATAGCTGGGTGGATAAACGACAAGATTGGATTTGAGATGTTACTTCTGAGGGTGTCTGTGGCAAGTTGAGAGGAGACCTCCAGTTGGCAGTGGACTATATGAGTCTAGAAGTAAGAGTCTAAAGATAAAGATCCTGAAGCTTCCACCATGAATTATGTCATCCCAGGAGAAGTTGTCTCATGAAGACAATAAGAAGGTCGAGAGCGTAACATTGGGAGCACATCATTTTAGAGAAAAGCACTGGTCTGGAAAATAAATTAAGTAGAAACAAAAAAGCAGGAACAACCACCAAAAAAAAAAAAAAAGAAAAGCTTTGTCTCTTAAACGTCAATGTAGGAGAATTTCAGGAAAAGAATCATAAATAGCATCAAACTCAATAAACAGATCCAGGAAGGTAAAGATTGCAAAGGGTTCATCAGATTTTTTAATGTTTTTTTTTTAAGATTTTATTTATTTATTTGACAGAAACAGAGCAGAAGCAGGGGGAAGCGACAGGCAGAGGAAAATGGAGGAGAAGGCTTCATGCTGAGTGGGGAGGCCAATGTGGGACTCGATCCCAGGACCCTGGGATCATGACCTGAGCCGAAGGCAGATGCTTAACCGACAGAACCACCCAGAAGCCCAGGCTCATCAGATTTGCACCCAGAAAGTCAATCAATAGTGAATGGCAACAGCAGTTGCCGAGGAGTCCTGGAACCCAAGTCAGGTTGCGGTCCATGGAAAACTGAATGGGCAGTTACGGTATGAGGCAGGACCCCTTCTGTTCCAAGTGTCAGAAACCCAATTCAAACTCACTTAACAATAAAGGGATCTATTATAGCATGTGGTTAACCTTAAAAATAAAACTGCCAGTTATCTGGCCAGCAAAATGGGTTAATTCAGGAAGAGCAGAGAATGGCAACTCGGTACATGCCAGCTACAGAAAAAACCATGGGCAAGTCTGGAGAACAAAAGAGAGGAACACTCTTTTATAGAGGAAAGGGGTGGGGGGAAGGAGCTGTTATAAATTCGACTGTTTCGCTGTTGGCTCTGTGAGACTATAGCCAAGGCAGAATAATCTGCACCTGTGATCAGGCTGCAGCCCACACTAGAAAGGATTCCCTAAATCACAGTTTAAGGAAGGTGTGTGGGAAGGGCCCAAGGACTCTGGCTTCCTTCATTTCTCTGACTCTCAGGTGTCCCAATTTTATCCCCCTGTTGTGTTTCCCCACCTCCTCGCCTTTTATGCTAATTTTAGAACAGGGCAGAAAGTCTGGGTTTTGCAATTCTGCAAGAAGTTGGAGTAACTGAGCCTCAGCAATCCTGCCACGAGCAGGAGGATCTCTGTTAACAGAGCTGCATATTGTCTCCTTTCTGCTTTCAGCTTGGTCAGCTCGGATCAAAGCTTGTCTTTCTAAAAGCAGCAAGAAACAGCTGAGGGGATTCAGGGTAGACCACCCCAAAAAGTGCATAATGATTATTTTGAATTAAATTTACATAAGAAATAGCTGATACAAGAAGGGCACTCTGAGTGTCCTTTGTCTCCCTAAAAGTAGAAAAGAAATCTCCCATGTGAAATGTACCCTCTCTGTGCTAGGAGGAAATGGGACATCCTTATCACCAGAGACAGAGAATTTGGAGCCAAGAAGTCTACCTAAACAAATCTTACTACTTCCTCTCTAATTTACCCCAAGCTCCAACTTCCCTGTCTTGTTCATCCTCCACAAATTTATTCTTTGCTTGTCAAAACATAAAATAAAAGCTACCTGCTTTGGTCACTTCTTTGGGTCTCTTATCTTTGGGACCCTGTATGTATGAAATTAAATTTGTTTTTCTCCTGTTAATCTCTTTTTTGTAACCTGGGGTTTCTCAGCCAAAAACCTAGAAGGGTAGAGGGAAATTTATTTCTCCTCCTCTACACAGGCAATACTTTCTACCACTCTGGTCTGCAGTGCGGAAGAGTTTAACCAGTTTCATCACTATCACATAACAAGGAAAGACAGCTTCTCACTCAGCCAGTTTCACATTTTGGAGTCTCTGCCCTTTTACATCTTGATTTGACTCAAAGGTCCTTCTTTCTGTCTTATTTTTAGAAACATGGAATAACTTGCAGTGCAATGAAATGCAGAATTTAATTGGGCTTTAAAATTTAAAACCTTTTTCAAGGCTACCAGACAATGATGAACTTTGTAAAGAGACTGACTTGTAATCAAGCATGTTAGAGGGGGCTAAGGGCTAGGAGGAAAATGAAGACGGGAAGAGGAATATGGTAGAGGGGTGCAGGTTTTAAAAGGGTGTCACTTACAAGATAACATCTGATCAAAGACCTAGATGAGGGAAGTTTGCAAATCATGCAAATATCTGGGAGAAGGGTATTCCAAGGACAGCCAACAGTAAGAACAATTGTTCTAATGCTAGATTAAGCCTCTCCTGCTCCCAGCACAGCAGAGAGGGCCATGTGGTTGAAGTGAGGTGAGCAAGGGGAGACTGGCAGGATACACATAATGAACAATTTCCTTATTTGGGAGCTCTCGGCCTTTACCAGTATTTTAATTTTACAAATAATGTTGCAGTCAACATTTCATAAATCACTTCTCTAGTCTAAATTCCTGTAAGTGGAAAGAAATCCTGGATTAAATGGATTGAAGTTCTTGATCCATCACACCAAAATCGATTTCCCAGAAAGTCGTAGAGATTCCATATCCATCCAAAATGTATGAATGTGCTCATCTCATCCCTCATCACCATTAAGTATGGTCCTTTAAAAATCTTTGTCAGGGGCACCTGGGTGGCTCAATGGGTTAAAGCCTCTGCCTTCAGCTCAGGTCATGATCCCAGGGTGCTGGGATGGAGCTCCACATCGGGCTCTCTGCTCAGTGGGGAGCCTGCTTCCCCCCTTCTCTCTGCCTGCCTCTCTGCCTACTTGTGATCTCTGTCTGTCAAATAAATAAACAAAATCTTAAAAAAAAAATAAATAAAAAAATAAAAATCTTTGTCAATTTGATGAGCATCATGGTAATGCATTGTTGGTCTTATTTAGATTTCCTAGATTACTAATTAAGTTGAATTTTATCATATGTTTGTTGGCCAGTAAGATTTCCTCCTTATGCACTGTTTTTCATAAATTTTGGCCACTTACCTATTTAGAAACTATTTTTCTCATTCATTTGCACACTCTCTTTGTTAAGCTTATTGTCTTCAATCCAGCTGCCATAACAAAGTACCATAGACTGGGTGACTTACAAACAACAGACATTTTCTTCTCACATTTCTGGAGGTGGCAATTCTGAAACCAGGGTGCCAGCATGGTCAGGTTCTGGTGAACCTGAAAACCCTGGAAAACCCTCTTCGGGGTTCCACACTGCTGACTTCTCACTTTGCCCTCATAGGGTGGAAAGAGAACAGGCCAGCTTGCCAGCTTTCTTCTTAGAGGGCACTCATACCATCGTAGGGGCACCACCCTTAGGAACTAATTACCTCTGAAAGCCTCCACCTCCAAATACTACCGCAGCTTGGGGATTAGATTTCAACATGAATTTTTGGGAAACGTGACCATTCAGTCCCTAACACTTATGAAATGTCATGTGTCAGTTTTGCCACATCCCCCCAAATAATATGAAAGCAACTCAGGACCATGAGAATTCTGTCCTCACTACTCCACTCCCAGAGCAGGAGCCTGCACGCTAGTACTGTGATGTGCAGGAACTCAGACCCATAGAACAGGAGTTAGAGGGGCTCCTGGGTGGCTCAGTCTGTGAAGCGTCTGCCTTCAGCTCATGATCCCGGGATCGAGCCCCACATTGGGTTCCCTGCTTGGCACGAAGCCTGCTTCTCCCTCTCCCTCTGCCTGCCGCTCCCCTTGCTTGTGCTCACTCTCTTTCTCTCTCTGTCAAATGAATAAATAAAATCTTTAAAAAAAAAATAACAGTAGTTAGACGCCACATCTTGTCTCTCCCTTCTGAGGTCAAGAAGACATCAGTCTCCTTCCTCTGACGGCGCTTGCTGCCACCCAGTTCCTGCCTACTCCAACTTCCACTCTGTTTGCTGTTCAGCTCATTAGTCCCTATCTTACAGCAGTCTTCCTCATTAAAATGTGGATTTTCTTTTTCTACCCTGAAGGTCTTGTTTCTATGGTAATACAAGAGCAAATCTGTGCAGAGGTGTTGCAACTGGAAGCTTTCACTTACTTTGAGAGGTAGTTAAAGCTGATTGAGATAGGGGGTCAGTGGAGACCCTGCAAATGCCTGGCAGAGATCAAAACTTGGCAGCAAAGGCAGGAGGGATGACCTCACGGAGACATGAAACTTTTCACACCCATCTAACATTAATTTCTAGGTATTCTATGATGTTTTTCACGTATTGCCTTAGACATTAGACAAGTTTTTAAACAACTCGCACAACTTTTTCAAACCACTTTGTCAAACAAAGAGGGTAGTATATGGCAGCCACAGGATGATAAAGGATTACTGGGAGGTTTCTCTTTATAAATGAAAGAGGATTTAAACAATTTTTCATGTGAAAGGCAAACGAATAATAAAAAGAGAGAAGTTCAGTAGCATAACTTATAAAAATGGTTCTACAGCAAAGTCTAATCCTCTCCTTTTTGTTTACTCCTGCATACAATGAAACAGTTTTAAAGTGTAATTTTCAAAAAAAAATAATACAATGATTCTCATACAAATAAAAAAGGAACAGGTGTCAAATCTGATCTGACTCCTTAATTAATGAGAAAACTAATAACATGTTAAGACTAATTCAGAGAACATTCGAGAAGCTAGGTTTTGATAGGGAATGTTAGAATAAGATTTGGCAGTTAGACAAAACTACTTAACTTCCAATGAGACAATAAACCATAACCTTTGGGATTGTCTGTTCTAATAGACAGGATTATTTGCATCTCTAACAGACAAAAAACCCTACACATTAACCTTTGCTCAGAGATGACAGAAAGCCCAACACTGCACTGAAAATATTCTACCAGCTCTTCTGCCCATTTCCAAGGTTTTTTTTTAAAGATTTTATTTATTTATTTGAGAGAGAAGGAAGGAGAGAGAGAGAGAGAGCACGAGAGGACAGTCAGAGGGAGAAGCAGACTTCCTGCTAAGCAAGGAGTCCAATGCGGGACTCAGTCCTGAGACTCCAGGACCATGACCCAAGCCGAAGGCAGTCACTCAACCAACTGAGTCACCCAGGCACCCCTATTTCCAAGTTTCAAATGATTTTTCTGACACGGAACAAAAACAGCTTTTTAAGGGAAGAGGTAGTACAAGTGGCTCTGGAAAGAAGGAAGCCAAGAAGGCAGCAAAAATTTCTGGGAGCCCACAAACTCTTCCTCCTGATTCAGGAAGAAGAGTGACTGCCAGCAGCTCTCCACATCATGAGTGAGCTAGGACTTACTGAACTGGCACCACTTGGCCTCCCCACCTGCCCTCCCAAAGGGGAGAGTGAATATAGGCACTAAAAAGGAGAAGCCATCCTTCCTCTCCCCAGACACTGGAGGGAAATAATTGCATAGAACACCTACTCCAGGCAAGGAGCCCATAGTCCCCGGCAGAGTCCCAAATAAAATAACATGAAAAGAACCTGTCATGGGTGCAGAAGTGTTTTGAGATCTGTGGAGCCAGTTGTGGTAGATCGAGTGCTCTGGCTTAAATTTGCCACTGGAGGTACTGAAGAGACACATGAGGCAATAACTGACAGCTCAAAGACCCCAAGAGCGTGGGAAAAGAAGCCCAGTTAGAGCAGAGGTGGGAGCCATCTTAGGTTAGGGTGGAATGGGGAAGGACACCCTTCACTGAGTGGAGGGAGGGATGAAAGGAGAGAACTTCTCACAGACAAGTTCATAAGGCAGTAGGAAGGATGAGAAGTTGGAGTTCCCAGATAATTGTTTCTGCCTCCACTCTGGAGGTGGAGGGTGGGATGGGACAGAAGAGGACTTAACAGGATTGACATTATGTACCAAACTGTGTTCCCTCCTCCAAATTTCTATGGTGAAGTCCTAACCCTAGCACCTCAGGGTAAAGACATATTTGGAGAGAGGGTCTTTAAAAGATAGTTAAGGTTAAATGAGGTCTTATATGACTTGTGTCTTTATAAGGCAAGATTAGGACACAGACACACACTGAGGAAAGACCATGTGAAAACAGAGAGAGAAGGCAGCCATCTGCAAGGCAAGGAGAGGGGCCTCAGAAGAAATCAACCCAGACCTCTAACTTGATCTCAGACCTCTAACTTGTAGAACTGGGAGGGGGAAAATTTTTCTATTGTTTCAAAACACATTGAAAGGAAAGGGAGATGTTCCCAAGTGAGACCATGTAGAAAGATTGCCAGGTGATATTAAAAAGCAAAATTATATTGGAAGGTGGGTCATCAGAGAAAGAGAAATAATGTCCAATCCAGAAATGAACATGTTTCATCTATTTGTGGGGCTCCCTAAAATGATCTCTAGTAGATGGATGAGCTTCAGTCTGAAACATGAGCGTAAGAATCACTGAGCCAGAATGGAAGATGGCAGTGAACTCATTCAATAAATATTTATTGAGCATCTTTTATATGCAAAGTGTTCATGGCTATGAACACGACAGACAAGGTGACTGGTCTTATGAAACCTACATTTGAATGAAGAAAGTATATAATAAATAAGCAAACAAGTAAAAATAATAAGGTCAAAGAGTTAAGAATGCTGTGAAGAAAACAGAGCAGATAATGTCATAGAAAGTGACTGGGGTGGGAACAACATTAATTACACAGGGTGGTCAAGGGAAGGTATCTCAGAGGTTCTATTTGATCTGAGACCTGAAAGATAAAAACAAACAAACAAAAACAGGGGCAGATAGAAAGTATCCTGCTCAATTTCCAATTTCATTGGGAAGAGTGGAAGGAAGGGAAGAAGCGGTAAAGCCTTAGGGGTGATAAGGGAAGGGACTAATCTAGGGATGAGGCTTCCAGGTCAAGGGAAATGCTTATATATCACTACCAAACAAGGATGAGCCCAGACTGGGAGTTTCCAAACATGTTTATTTCCAAATGAGAAATTTCAAACATCTTGCCTTCCTTCTCATTTCCTGTATGATTCTGGACCCTAAGGCTCCCCACCTCCTTATTCTCCACCAAGTCCCCAGCTGCACACTAAGGACCATGGCCCCATTCTCTTAACAGTCTGCTTCACAGCTTAGGAGAGTAGCCAGCTACCATGATGTTCTCACGGTGATGTAGCTGGCATCTGGCAAGCACAGGAAGGACACAATCCCTGCACACTCTTCGGGCTCCCCAAACCTGAAGGAAAGAGAGCCGTACTGAGGTCACAGCCCGTGCAATGTTAACCTCTGACTTTAGGTTCTGCTGGCCCAGGGTCCACCGTTGACCCTAACGACCAGTACCTCAAAGAATTCTAGTCAAATCAGGTTCTGGGGAAGGTCAGGTGTGCTCAGCAGGACCATGCCAACCCTCCAGCCCTTAGTCCCAGGCTGTGCCATTCTCGACTCCAGCAAGAGGGAACAGCCAGCAGACTGGAAAGTCAGAGCTCTATCTCTTCTTGAAATTGAACTTTGCTTCAGAGTAATCAGGCCATTAAACAGGCCATTAAAGCCACAAACCCCACCTACTGCTGCAATCCATAGATGTCATTCAAGTCAGGTAGCAAGTATGGCAATGATTTCTCCTAGGGAGAGATTTCCGAGTCAGTGATAGGCAGAAGACTGTTGGTGGGGGTAAGGCAGGGGTGGTGGGAATGGCATTGTGGCAGATCGATACCTCTGTGGGAGGATGACCCTGTTCAGGAGAGGGGAGTGGGGCAGAACTTTTCTTTGCTCCCTACTGAGAATTGAGACTCCATTCTGCAGGGAAATGAGAGGCCACTGGTGCCAAAGGCTGCAGGGCAGAGCCTCTGATTGATGGGCCTGGACTGAAGTTGTAATCCAAGTATGCAGGTGTCTGTGGGCCCCAGGAGCTACACCAGGGAAGGGACCAGTGGGGACCACGGGGCAGGTGTTGGGGAGCAAACACTGTGATCCTCACCACTTGGATAAAGTCAGTCTTGATTATTCCTGGCACCAAGCAGTTCACTCAGATACCTTTTGGAGCCACCTCTACAGCCAGAGACTTACAGAGACCCAACAGTGCTGGGTTTTTGCTGGTGTTGTAGACTCCCAGCTTCTGAAAAGCAGAAGGAAGTAGACACAGCAGATTGGAATGTCTACAGCAGGAGGGAATGTCACCTGAATGGCCAAAGCTGTGGTTCTGAGTCTCAGACTAAGTAGATACACTTGATTTTGGCCCAAACTAAAAATCCCTTCTGCCACCTTTCCTCATCTACAGTCATTTTCAAGGGGGTGAAGTTTTGAGAGAGAGAGGGCCTTGCCCAGGCTTAGAGAAATGCCAGGGAGTCACTGCCATATGTGTCCAAGCTTGAAATGGAGAAAGCCACACTGTGCTTTCCAACATTCAGCCAAGAAACTGGAATGAGGAAATCCCAGAACTCAGAACTTGCTTTACCATAAACCCTGGGCAAATGGCTTAACATCCTTGGCTTTCAGAGATGTTATGGCAAAGTGAGATTATAGCCCCAAATCTGTAGCAATCAAGTTCATCTCAACTCCTGTCACTAGCCAGTTCGCCCATACCCCACTCTAGGGCCTCACACGAAACAAGACTCTGCTGCCCCTCACCGAGCCCTATCCAGAGGGTTTTATACTCACTGGTATTGGCACATAGGCCACCACAGATGAGACCAGAACCACCGAGCCTGTCCTGTAGAGAGATGGATGGGATGAGATAACATGTGCATCCACCTAAGAGTCCAGATGAGCCAGGAAGTTGTACTTTCACAGTAAGAGGAAGCCAGCTCAAGATTCAGGATAAGGTGAGAGACTATCTGGAACACTGCGGAGAAGCTAGCAGACATGAAGGTCAATGATGGGGTCAATGCTACCCAGTGACCATATCCAGGGAGGTATTCCATAGGCAGGGGACCCAAGACTGATAGGTAGCACTTCCCAAGAGCAGAGCCCCAGTAATACTCCCAAGCCACAGACTCCTGTGAGCTCAGTGTGCCACCAAGCAGTCCCAGCCTCTTCTGCTTCCAGGTAGCCCAGGACACAGAAGAGCCAGGCTCTGCAGGTGACTTGAGGAGGAGCAAATGCCATAGTTCCTCTAACCAGAAGGGAAACTGGTGAGATGGCTCACAGAGGAGGACTGGAGTCAAAGGACCAGAGCTGGGGTTACAGGTGACTTCCTTCTTGACCCTTCTTCCCCGGAGCTGCCACTACAGGGGCAAGGTCCCTGCATTCTCTCAGATCAAAAGAACAAGGGCTCATGACAGGTCCTCTGAGGACCTGGAAGGCAGGTTTCTCCTCCTTCCCAGCAGATTTTTTTTTCTTCAGAATTGTCTCATCCCGTAGAGAAGAAGGTAGGTTTGAGAATGCAGAACATGTCCCAAAGGACACACCTCCCACTTCTCCTGCCACCCTCCACTTCCTGGGCCCCTGCCCAAGTGCTTCATGTAGGGTAGAGGACACCCATGCACGAAGACCCCAGGGCCCACCAGCCCCTCCCTGCCACACCTCCTGTTCTCCATGTGGGGCAGCAGCTGGCTCAGCAGCAGGGCTTGGGACTTCACATTCACGTCCAGGATCTGAAAGCAGAGCAGAGAAGAGGGAGAGAGGAGGTCTGTCCAATGTCCATTCTCACTGGTCACTTGGAGACCCGTGGCCAGAGCAGGACCCAAGGTACTTCCCATAGCCTCAGAACTTGGGTCCTGATCTTTGACTGTGTGCAATGGACAGGGTCCTTCAGGAGAAAGAATGTGAGGGCCTGTGTCGGATTCTCAGGTTCCTGTCCTGCCCAGATCATAGGAGAACCACCAACAAGCTGTGGTTTGGGAGACCCTCCCACTGCTGGTATCCACACCACCTCTCCCTAGTCAACATGGCCCTCCAGAAAGGAGGCCTGAGAAAAGAGAAGGGGGGAAGAAATCAGGATGATTTGTTTTTGGTGAGTGCCTTAAGGGAAGTGTGGGTGAAAGAAAGAGGGAATCCACACTGAGCACTCAGTCTGTCAGGAAATGTTCTGAACTGGTTTTGTTTTGTTTTGTTTTTAATTGGAAAAGTCTGAGGATGAATGAGGAGTGAGAAGGGAGAACTGGGAATTGGGTCCAGAAGACCAGGGAATGTGAGAAACAAACAGAAGTGGGGCAGGATCTGCAAGGACAAATGGCAGGAGCTGGTCAGCGGAAGAAGACTCTGTGAGGAAGGAATAGCTCACCCTGCCCACGGACCTATCTCTGCCTACAGCGTAAGGAGAGGGGGTGGGTCAGGACTGTGCCGACCCCTCCCAGGGGACCTCCAGGACAGCAGGGGCAGGAGGGCAGGGGCAACAGAAGCCCCTAGAATGCTTAGTGGATTCCAGATAGGATGGCAAGTCTGGATGGGGGTCCCTCCTCTCAGCTGTGTCTGTGGACAGGTGAGGGACCCTTAGGACAGCCAGACTGAAGGGATCAGAGTGGGTGCCTGTGAGTCCAGACCGGAACAGCCTCAGAACCCTTCACCATAGACAGACCAGAAATTTCTTCTGGCGTCTCAGGACTTTGTAGCAGTGGCCAGGACAAGGAGAGTCAACTCGGAGAGTCCTAAGAGAGGGGAGGCTGCTGGTGCCTGGCATTCGGGGACCATGGTAGTGCCTGTTAGCTTCCTGATGGGTGGTTTGACCCAGGTGACCTCATCCCCCACCCATCAAAGTAGTGACAGGAGTATGAGGGACCTTAGGTACAATGTGTGTGTGTGTGTGTGTGTGTGCAAATATGGTGGACAGAGAACCACGCAGGCTGTGTAAGAACCTACCCCAGTCCTCACCTTGTCCCACACCTGTTCACTGGCCCCCAAAGTGCTCCCCACCAAAGGGTTGACCCCTGCCACGCATACCAGGAAGTCGACGCCCCCACAATGCTCCAGGGGCTGTGGAGGAAATGGCAGGATAGGGGTTGAAGGAATGGAAAAAAAGGTTCCCAGAAGCCACTCTCCTTCCCCAGCCAGACTGATGACCTAGAGCAAAGTAAGTAACCCCTTCCTGCCTGGGGCCATCCTGGGGCAGAGTCAGACCTTGGAGATAAGAAGTTGAGTGAGATATTTGTTTCTCACCTTCCTGGAAGCATCTAATTTCTGCCCCACAAGTTACCCACTTAGTAGCTCGTTCCCCAGTCCAGATCTTCACTCATGGGGTCGCTGCTTCTACACTGCCCTTTCTCTCACCTCTGCCTCAGAGCTCACCCCTTCCAGGACTGGTCTTAACCACATGAACTGGTCTTAACCCAGACTGTGACTCTAGTGGGCTCCCCAACCCAACACCTGGGGTGCACTAGCACCGTGCTGCTCAAACTCTAACAGGTACACTCACCTGGAGTCTGGTTAAATGCAATTTTAATTCAGCAGCTCTGGGGAGATCTGAAATTCTGGGTCCCCAGCAAGCTCCCAGGACATACCTCACTGAGGGGTCATCAGACTACCCTTTGATAACAAGCCTCTAGTCTAGGCCATGTGAGTTCCTTCCTTACCCAGAGCATTCCTTGTCAGCCACACTGACACAACACTGGTTGTCCATTTGTTTTATCCCTTGAGCAGGACCCTATCCTGGGTCACATGTGTTGTTGGCCTAGACACCAATGCTAGAGACCTCCAGCCCCTCCCACCAGGGCTAATCCTACTGTCCCCATCTGCCTTCCAGCCCTGGCACTTACGGTGGCCACCAGCCGCTCCCGGTCCTCAGCCTTCCCAACGTGGCACATGGTGCCCGTCACGCTCAGCCACCCCCCCCCCGCCCTGTAGTGTGGCCACTGCCCGGTCCACGTTCTGCTGCTTCCGGCTGCTGATGACCACATGGGCCCCGTCCTGGGCCAGGCGCCGCGTGATGGTGAAGCTGATCCTGTGGGCAGAGATGGCTGTGGTGGCTTTAGTCCCTTCCCATTCTCCCCCTAGTAGCCTGATCATGAGACACAAATTGAGTTCCACAGTATGGCCCAAGAACTGCCTCCAAATCCTTCTGAGCAGGGAGGAAGAACAATTGAATCTGACTATACACATCAGGCCTTCACCAAGGCTACCTCATTTAAGTCTTACCATGTATAACAATCATATTTTAGAGGGGAAAAAAATTTCACGTTAATTTTGTTAAAGGAAGGTTTTATTTATTTATTTATTTGTTTATTTTTAAAAGATTTTATTTATTATTTACTTGACAGAGAGAGATCACAGTAGACAGAGAGGCAGGCAGAGAGAGAGAGAGGGAAGCAGGCTCCCTGCTGAGCAGAGAGCCCCATTCGGGACTCAATCCCAGGACCCTGAGATCATGACCTGAGCCGAAGGCAGTGGCTCAACCCACTGAGCCACCCAGGCACCCCTATTTATTTTTTTAAGTCTTTTTTTTTAAAGATTTTATTTATTTATTTGACAGAGAGAGTGAGAGCGCACAAGCAGGGCAGACAATGGGGAGAGAGAGGGAAAAGTAGACTCCCTGCCAAGCAGGGAGCCCGAAGCGGGGCTCGATCCCAGGACCCTGGGATCATAACCTGAGCCGAAGGCAGATACCTAACCATCTAAGCCACCCAGGCACCCCAAAAGGAAGGTTTTAAAATGAACATTTGTAAATGTGCTGGGCACTCAGCCTCGATTATAGAGAACCCTCAGCTGCCCAACATTCTCTCCCTTAGTTCTAACCACAGGCCTCTGGTAGGAATTCCTTCCTCTAAGCCCAATAGTTTCTTCTGTTCTGCAGTGGAAAAACTTTCCTGCTGAAAAAGATGTTCTGTCCCCTCTGCATTTCCTTACTTTAAGAGGTCTGAAGCTGCTCTGGGTGGGGCTGGCTGAGCCCCAGTAATGAAAGGGCAGAAGGCATATTTCTCCCGTCTCCTGGAAACTCTCCAGGCAGCTTGGCATTTTGGAGGTATTCATTTGTTATGAAGGCTGGGCACAGGGAGCCCACACAAAGATTTAAAACACCATGTGGGTCTGGGAAACCTGGAATGATTAAGCAGTTCTAAAATGGAATGATCCAAATTAGTGATGGTCTAGACCATGAACAGTCAAAAGGAAGATGGTGGCCCCGAAGCCTCCTTTCCTCCTGTCTGCGGTAATGACTCATTACAGATCGTGGCTCCTTGTGGCAATTAGAGGAGGAGCAGAACTGGAGGGACACTGGAAGAAACATGGCAAAAGGGGAGGTTCATCTATAAAAGGTCTCTGAGTTGGTCTTGAGATGTTGTCCTGCCCATTGCCTTAGTGCCAGTGGGCATTATGCAGCCAGTGAAACCCCGAGTCTGAGAGGCAAGTAGGTCTTGGGCTTCTCCCTGATAGACCAGGACCCTAAAAGACCACAGTGATGCGCCTAGGAAGGACAGGGAAAGAGGGCTGTCCTGATGATAACAAGTTAAATGTCTTCTGGTAACCCAGCAAGTACTGGCAGAGATTAGATTCCAACACTACTCTGATTGACTCAGAATCAGCTGGTTTTCCAACTACATCATTCTTGGAACTCAGAAACCAGATGTTTTAGGGAGAGTTGCTAAGATTTAGAGTTCATTGTAAATGCGGGAGCTGTGGGGGTGTCAGGCAGGGATGTCTGAGAAGGGCACTGATTGCTGAGCTCACTCTGGGATGGGGACACTAACATACTGTGATATTGCAGTGAGGGATTCCCTTTCGCTTACCCCTTTGTGGACCCAGTTATCACAGCCACTTTCTCAGCCAGGGCGCAGCTCCTGTCTGCACTATTGCTGCTCATTCTTGTTGACAGAGGCACGGAGGAGTGACGAAGACCCTTAAAGGCCCATGACACAGCTCTGAGCATGGCAGTCATTGGCTTCCTTCTGTCTGGACCCACTCTGAGGAAGAACCTGGAAAGACAATCACAACAAGAAATATATTAGGATCTGTGTCTTCATGCATCCTTCAAACTTCCCAGGGAAGTACAGAGCTGCTTGGGCCTTTCCACTACCTGTCCACTGAAGGGCCTCCTCATTGTAGTGAACCACACCACCACCTCAGAGTGGGCAGCCATGATGCTGGGCTGCCAGTAGATGCCTGAGAAATTCTTGCCTGACACCTCCACACACCCCAAACAAGGAATGTCACTGTATTCTTCTTAGAGTCACCTTTGTGCTTCCCTCCACACATCCAGGCTTCCACAAAGATGCTGGTTTCAACTTTTTCTGAACTTTCCCCAGCCTGTTGGGACAACCTGGCACAAGCTTTTGTCAGCTCCCTGATCTGCCACAACCTCCTCTTCTCTCAGCTTCTCACTGAAGCCACAGCCTTAGCCCCCGCATCACAGATACCAAACTTGTCAGCATTTGACAGGCTAGTTGCTTCTCCTCATCACAAATGACTCTCATCCAACGGTAGATGAAAGTCCAACCATTCTCTTCTGGCTCCCAAACTTTCGTGGGGTCTCCACACTCACCCCTCCTTCACACTTTTCTGGTCCAGCTGCCCAAAGATCCCATGGCACCTTTGCCATTGCAACTGCATCAGCAACACCTCATTTCTGCAACAACTCTCTCTCACCTCACATCTTTCATCTTCTGGGGAGATCAAGGAGAAATTGTCTTAGGTTGGCCCTGGAGATGGCTCTGGGAAACCATGTTAGGGGAGTGGAGGGAGAGAGACAGAAGAGAAGATTGTCCACGAGAGGTGCTTGACCAACCATTCTAGTTTTCCAGGACTGCGGGTTTTAGTGCTGAAAGACCCAGATTCCATGGAACTGCTCAGTCCTAAGCAAACCAGGATATTTGGTTCATCTCATGAAAGTATATTTCTAACTCCTATTAGTCATTTGTTGAGGACTGTTCCTGAGCAGCATTAGTTCCATCACATTTTCAATTTCCCCCACCTGTGCTCATAAACCTTCAGGAAAAGTCATAGCTGCTCATTGTTGGACATTGAGCTTCCATGGACAGAAAGATAAGTGCTCCGGGGACAGAAGCAAGACACAAATAGCATCTGTTCCATATGTCACATTTATTGATGATTATGTCCTAAACATAGTGCTATGCACGCTACATTATTTTTTTTTCAGTTTAATAATCATGATAGCATTTGGAGTTAGTGGCAGTCACTATCCACATCTTGCAGAACTGTAAACCGAAACAAAGAGTTAAATTGTTCAGTCTCTCACCAGAAAGTGAAATGCTCAGGTTCAAAACTAAATCTACTGAATATAGTTTGTAATTTTTTTAAAGATTTTATTTATTATTTATTTGACAGACAGAAATCACAAGTAGGCAGAGAGGCAGGCACAGAGAGAGGGGGAGGCAGGCTCCCTGACGAGCAGAGAGCCCGATGCGGGGCTTGATCCCAGGACCCTGGGATCCTGACCTGAGCCGAAGGCAGAGGCTTTAACCCACTGAGCCACCCAGGCGCCCCTATAGTTTGTAATTTTAATATCTAAATTCTACTGCCTTCTCTGACTTCCTCAGGGAGGGGCTACTTGTTCTGAGCCCACAGAACTTATATATTTGTCTTGGCTACCCTCAAACTTTAAAAATAAACATATACTTACCATATGACCAACAATTGTACTCCTGGGCATTTATCCCAGAGAAATGAAAACATATGTCCACACAACATCATGCACATGAACATTTATAGAAGCTTCATTTGTATTAGCCAAAGCTGGAAATGACTCAAAAGTCCTTCAATGAATGGTTGAGCCAAGTGTGGTACATCTTCCCAGTGGTGTAAAATAAATTATATTTCATCTCCATCCTTGGTTCCTGGCACAGAGCTCCTAAAACCCTTGGGATTTTTTGAGTGATAGGGGTATCTTTTGTTATTCATAAGGAGCCCCTTTCCAATCACAAACTAAGTTAATGCTAGTAAGGTGAATAAAGGTGGGGGTCCTAGGTAGCCCCAGGATGGGGCCGGTCACCAGAAAGACTGAGTGATGAGAAAGTTGGAACCAGCAGCTCCACCCACCCACCTCAGGAAGAGAGAGAGGGTCTGGAGGAGGAGCTCTATAAAAACTCTTGTATAATGAGATTCAGAGAGCTTCCAGAAAAAGGTATTGAAACTATACATACGCGCACGTGCACACACACACACACACACACACACTCACCTATACATTGCCCTATACATTAATTCCACATGGCTGTTCCTATGTTGTATGCTTTTTTATTTTAAATATCATCAAATTTTTTTAAAAGATTTTATTTATTTTTATTTGAGAGAGGGAGTTAGAAAGAGAGTGAGAGGGGAGAAGGTCAGAGGGAGAAGCAGACTCCCCATGGAGCTGGGAGCCTGATGCGGGACTCTGGGATCAGGACCTGAGCCAAAGTCAGTCGCTTAACCAACTGAGCCACCCAGGAGCCCTCTAAGTTGTATCCTTTATAATAAACCAGTCAATTGAAGTAAACAAAGTGTTCTCCTGAGCTCTGCAGATCATATTAACAAATCATCAAACCTAAGAAAGAGGTTGTGGGGATTCCCAATTTATAGCTGGTTGATCAGAAACATGGGTGGCTTGGGACTTGTAATTGGTCTCTGGACTAGGACAGTCATATGGGACCAAACCCTTAAACCTCTGGCATCTGAGGCTCACTGGTTAATGTCAGAATTGAAATACATTGTTGGGCACCCAGCTGATGCTGAAGAATTTGTTGGTGTTCGAAAACACTCTAGAGCAATAAAAAGAAACAAACTACTGATATGTGCAACAATTTGGATGGAGCTCAAGGAAATTATGCTCAGTGAAAAAGGCAGTTCCCTTAGTGATTCCACTAATATGGCGTTCTCAAAAGGACAACATTATACATATGGAGAAGAGATTTGTTATTGCCAGGGGTTAGGGAAGGAGTTGGGGGAGGCAGATGGGTGTGGCTCTAAAGAGGTAGCACAAGAGATCTTTGTAGTGATGGAAAAGTTCTGTATCCCAGCTGTGCTGATGGTTTCACAAATCTGCATATGTGATAACAGTCCAGCATCACCCACACAAATGATTGCACATGAAACTGGTGAAATCTGAGTAAGGTCTGTGGATTGTATCTGTGTCAATTTCCCGGTTTGAATACTGAACTATCATTTAGAAGATGGATAGGAAATAGGAAATTCTGGATGGAGAGTACACAGGACCTCTCCATAGTGTTTTGCAACTTCCTCTGAACTTAAAACTGTTTCAACCCAAAAACTTTTAAAGAAATTCACTTGGCTTTGGGACGCCTGGGTGGCTCAGTTGGTTAAGCGGCTGCCTTCGGCTCGGCTCATGATCCCAGCGTCCTGGGATCGAGTCCCACATCGGGCTCCTTGCTCAGCAGGGAGCCTGCTTCTCCCTCTGCCTCTGCCTGCCACTCTGTCTGCCTGTGCTCGCTCCCTCTCTCTCTGACAAATAAATAAATAAATAATAATACAATGTTTAAAAAAAAAAAGAAATTCACTTGGCTTTGACTCATAGAAAAACTGTACTAAGACCTATAGGAGAATAAAATACAAATTCATCAATTGGGGTTATTTTTATATTTCTAGAATCACTATAAAGAAACTGTTTGTTAAAGTAGACATCTACTATGTAATATGTACTCCTGCTTCTTATGAAGGGAGGCACATCGTACTCGCTTCGGCAGCACATATATTAAGGGAGGCACGTCTTTCATCATTAGTCGTTACAAGTGGACGGTGTGGGGGAATAAGGATCAAGCTCGGCTGATGAGACTGAGCACAGCACAAACTAAGAGCCTGGTCTCTAGGAGATGAAGTGAGACAGAGTGAGCACCCTGGGCAGAAGAGGTGAGGAAGCTCCAGTGAAAGGAAGAGGATGTGGGAGCTTGAAGCTACTAGTCCCCTCATCTTGGTAGCTAGGGCTGAGAAAGCTCCAGGCACAGAGCCTAGTCAAAGTTGGCCTGAGGTGGGATAGAGAGGTGGCCAGCAGCAACAGAGCCAAGGGCCTGGGTAAGGTGGGACGCTGAGGTAAGGCCATGGGATTTGGTGCTTTCTCTAATGGACCAAAAAAAAAAAAAAAAAAAAAAAGCTCCTGGAGGTTTTTAGAAATTGATAATTTTTAAAAAGTATTTATTTATTTATTTATTTATCAGAGAGAAAGAGAGTGAGCACAAGCAGGCAGAGTGGCAGGCAAAGGCAGAGAGAGAAGTGGGCTCCCTGCTGAGCAAGGAGCCCAATGCGGGACTCAATCTCAGGACCCTGGATCATGACCTGGGCTGAAGGCAGCGCTTAACTGACGGAGGCACCCAGGTGTCCCAGAAGTTGATAAATTTTATATAAATGATGATCATGACACACAAGGAGGCATACATTTCATTTGAGGCCCTACAGGCTGAAATAGCTAATACTTTTTTCTCTAGTGTTCATTTTTTGTGTGTGTCTTAATTCCTGTTCCATTTTCTGAGTGGTCTATCCCGGTCTTTCTACCTAAGCCCCCACACAAGTAGAGGAGTAATAGAGATAGCTAACTTAACCCTTCTTAGGGAAAACATCATAGGACTCTGAGACTAGATAAGTTCACTTCTATATTCAACATGAAAGCTAGAAACAACCAGGCACTTTCTACTTAAATCTCTGAGTTTTGAAACAAGTTCAATCTTGATCTCAAGGAGTATTATGGACTGAATTGTGTTTCCCTCCAGGCCCTACATTTGTATGTTGAGGCCTTAACTTCCATTACCTTACAGTGTGACTTAGGAGGGGAGATGGGGCCTTTAATGAGGTGCTTAAGTTAAAATGGGCCACTAGGGTAGGCCTTAATCCAGTCTGACCACTGTCCTTATAAGAAGAGGACATTTGGACACACAAAAGAGACACCAGGGATGTGTGCACACAAAGAAAAGGCCATGTGAGGACACAGTGAGAAGGCAGCCATCTGCAAGCCAAAGGGAGAGACCTCAGGAGAAATCAAATCTGCCAACACCTTGATCTTGGACTTCCAGCCTCCAGAATTATGAGAAATAAATTTCTGTTGTTTAAGCCCCCCATCTATGGCATTTTTGTTATGTCAGCCCTAGTAGACTGATACCAGAAGAAACCTCAATAATATTCCTTAACACATTATGTTATTACCCATTTGTCTCCCTCAACCCTCCTTTTAACAAAAAAGGCACACTACAGCTTCCTCACAGGCAAAAAGAATCCTGGGAGATAGAGAATAGAAAGGCAGGGCACCTGGGTGGCTCACCTGGTTAAGCACATGACTCTTAGCTCAGCTCAGGTCTTGATCTCAGGGTCATGAGTTTGGGCCCCACAGTGGAGCCCCACTTGAAGAAGAAGGAAGAGGAGGGGGAGGAGGAGGAGAAGAGGAAGAGGCAGAGGAAGAAGAAGAAGGAGGGGGAGGAAGAGGAGGAAGAGGAAGGGAAGGAGGAGAAAAAAAAGAAGTAGAAGGGCAACTGTGAGCCTCAGACTCATGAGTTTGAAGAGAGCAAAGGTGTCTCTGGTGATGAAAGTGAGATGGGCTGGGCTTCCACAGGTTGGGGTGGGATCAGAAAGCCAAAGTTATATGGCAGAAGGCAGTAAAAAAACCCAGTCATATTAATGTTTTCATACTCCATCCCTGATCTTCTGACACTGATCATGGAACAAAATATATTTCCCATTTTTGGTCCAGAAAATGTGGTCACTATTGCTGTATCTCCCCCTCCAAAAAGAGAATGGTGTGACCAGGAATAGCTGCCCTACATCCACAGGCGATCATGTGATATATTTCATATTTCCACTCTTGGACTATGCTTCGTCTTGGGTTGATTTACCATCTTTGTTTTCAAAGACATAGAATCCAAAAGAACCATGGTAACATATAGAGACTTGTATGTTTTGAGAAATATGCATATATGTTTTATGCATGCTATGTATTTTACATATACATAAATACACAAATACACAAATATGTGTTATATATGATATATCTTTGTGTGCTGTATGTTAGTGGATCTGGAATGATCCAACTGGGATTTGCTGGGATTCTGCAAAAATCTTGACATCCACCTAAAACATTTACATATAAAAACAGATTTATGAACAGAAACATTTATTGTCTTATTTGTAACAGGTGAAAAAATAGATAAAATTTAAGTGCTGAATATGGCATGTTACCTGACGGGATATATGCAACTGTTAAAAAATGGTGTTTATAAATAGTTTGTAATAATATGGAAATGCTTCAATTAAAATGCTAGCTGAAAAAATCATGACACAAACTTTTATATACAGAATGACTGAAATTTTATTAACATAAATGTCTACATAGAAAAATGCTTGAAAGTAAATAAGCTATAATGGAATAAAAGTGACAGATTAAATAGGTACTTCAGCCTTCCCCTTCACCACAAATCACTAGATGAAAAGATATTTTTAAGAAAGAAAACAACTCTAAACCAATAAGGTTAAAAAGCAAACTTTATGAAAATTATGAAGAATTCTTGAAAGACAGGTTGGGAGGGGCACCTGGGTGGCTCAGTGGGTTAAAGCCTCTGCCTTCAGCTCAGGTCGTGATCCCAGGGTCCTGGGATGGAGCCCGGCATCAGGCTCTCTGCTCAGCAGGTAGCCTGCTTCCCTTCCTCTCTCTGTCTGCCTCTCTGCCCACTTGTGATCTCTGTCAAATAAATAAATAAAATCTTAAAAAAAAAAAAAAAAAAAGAAAGACAGGTTGGGTCACCTTGCAAGTGAAAATTACAGTCCAATTTGCCTTCAGGGGAGGACATTAGTAAAAGGCAGGAGCAGCTGCAGGTGCTCTAAGCTCAAAGGCAACAGACAGAAGGAGAAGGAAGGGCCTGAGCAATTGTCAGGACAGAGGTACTTGCATTGGGAAGAGCCAGGCCATTGGATCTCTTCTCCAAATCACTGCCATTTTGCCAAGTACCTCTCTCTTTTTTTTTTTTAATTAACATATAAGGTATTATTTGTTTCAGGGGTACAGGTCTGTAATTCATTAGCCTTACACAATTCACAGCACTCACCATAGCACATACCTTCCCCAATGTCCATCCGCCAGCAATCCCATCCCTCCCACCCCCACCCTCCAGCAACCCTCAGTTTGTTTCCTGAGATTAAGAGTCTCTTATGGTTTGTCTTCCTCTCTGGTTTCACCTTGTTTCATTTTTCCCTCCCTTCCCCTATGATCTTCTGTCTTGTTTCTCAAATTCCTCATATCAGTGAGATCATATGATACTTGTCTTTGACTGATTGACTTATTTCATGCCAAGCACCTCTTGAGAAAAAGCATCAACACTGAGAAGGTAATCATAACAAGGCTGTAAGCAATTTGGATTAACCCAATAAAAGGAATGAAAGAAGAAAAAAAAAGTGTCATGACCAGCACAAAACAAGATTTTAGGAATAAGTCTAAATGTATGTGAATGTTCACATAAATGAGCATGGGTTAAATTTACCTATTAAAAGATGGAGTTTCTCAAATTAAATCTTTTTAAAGCCCAGCTAAATATAGTTCATAAGAGACACAGCTAGAACAAAATGGCATAGGAAGATTGTCAGTAAAGGAATAGATGATGGGAGCCTGGGTGGCTCAGTTGGCTAAGCATCCAACTCTTGGTTTTGGCTCAGATCATGATCTCAGGGTTGTAAGATCCAGCCCACAAGGGGCTCTGTGCTCAGGGGGGAGTCTGCTTGAGATTTTCTTCCTGCCCCTCCCCCCACTCACACATGCTCTGTCTCTAAAATAAATAAATAAATCTTTTTTTAAAAAAAAGGAATAGATGACATAGCAGGCAAATATTAAAAGGCAAACAAATATGACAATAGTATAATTAGACAAAATAGAATTTGAGACAAAAAGCATTAAAATGAGAAAAAAGACTTAAGATGGGAAGTGACTAATAATTGATTTTAATAAAATATGTGGGAAACAAAAATTATATTAGTCATTAATCTTTTTTTTAATTTTTATTTTTTATAAACATATTTTTTAAGATTTTATTTATTTATTTGACAGAGATCACAAATAGGCAGAGAGGCAGGCAGAGAGAGAGAGAGAGAGAGAAACAGGCTCACCACTGAGCAGAGAGCCCGATGTGGGACTCGATCCCAGCACCCTGAGATCATGACCTGAGCCGAAGGCAGCGGCTTAACCCACAGTGCCACCCAGGTGCCCTTTTATAAACATATTTTTATCCCCAGGGGTACATGTCTGTGAATCGCCAGGTTTACACACTTCACAGCACTAACCATAGCACATACCCTCCCCAATGTCTATTACCCCACTCCCCTTTCCCTCCCCCCTCCCCCCAGCAACCCTCAGTTTGTTTTGTGAGATTAAGAGTCACTTATGGTTTGTCTCCCTCCCAATCCCATCTTGTTTCTTTTCTTCTTTTTCTACCCCCCTAGTCCCCCATGTTGCATCTCCACTTCCTAACAGATGAATGGATAAAGAAGATGTGGTATATATACATGATGGAATACTATGCAGCCATCAAAAGAAATGAAATCTTGCCATTCGCAACGACGTGGATGGAACTAGAGGGTATCATGCTTAGTGAAATAAGTCAATCAGAGAAAGACAACTATCATAGTCATTAATCTTTATGTACTTAACATGTAAGCTTGAAATTGGCAAATCCAGTTAGTTGGTAACTGTAACACATGCCTTTCTAAAATCACATTTCAATAGACAAGGTATAAGTAAGAAAATATAGAAAATTTTACATAATAATTAACAAGGAAATCTCAATAAATTCTGAAGAGCAGAAATCCTGTGGGTCCCTTATATCCACTCACTCACATGCAATAATACAGAAATTAATGTGAAAGTATAGACTTCCCCAAATATCATATACAGAGAAATTTAAGTCCCCTTATAAAATAACTTTTGGAAGAGGAAATCAAAGCAGAAAATCATTTTAGAAATGAACAACAGTGCACTTTGCAGAAGAACAAAACCCTATTGAATATGGCCAAAGCATTAGTCGTAGGATAAAATACAAATTTTCAGAAAGGAAATAGTGGAAAATAATGGCACGAGCTTTCAACTCAAGAAGTTAGCAAAAGAAAATACCAATAAACTCAAAGTGGAAAGAATAAAAGATACATAAACACAAGCAAAAGAAATAAATAAATAAAAGCAGAAATTATGAAACTGAAAACAAAGAACATCAACAAGTGAATGGAAAAGAAATATACTCATTTCTGGGGTGCCTCAGTGGCTCAGTCGTTAAGCATCTGCCCTCAGCTCAGGTTATGATCCCAGGGTCCTGGGATCGAGCCCCACATTGAGCCCCACATCGAGCCCCACATTGGGCCCCACATCAGGCTCCTTGCTTGGAGGGAAGACTGCTTCTCCCTCTCCCACTCCCCCTGCTTCTCCCTCTCCCACTCCCCCTGCTTGTGTTCCCTCTCTCACTGTCTCTCTCTCTCTGTGTCAAATACATAAATAAAATCTTTTTTTAAAAAAAGAAACACACCAAATTCTAAAAAGGTTTTTCCTTTGGTGGTGAGACTGTGATTTTTTTCCCCTAGAATTTTACTCTTATTTACTTCCCAAATTTTCTATAAAAAGTATACATTGCTCTGATATTTAAAAGTCTACTATTTTAAAATACCCAGTTCCTTCTTGGAGAAATGGCTGCTTCTAGGGCTGGAGCAGGAAAAACACAAGAGGGACCTGGGACGTCAGATACTGCCAGAAAGTAAACAGTTGCAAAAAGAAGAAGAGAAGGAGAAGGAGAAGGAGAAGAAGGGGAAGAAGGGGAAGAAGGGGAAGGAGGGGAAGGAGGGGGAGAAGGGGAAGGAGGGGAAGAAGGGGAAGAAGGGGAAGAAGAGGAAGAAAAGAAACAAAAGGAAAGAAAAAAAGAAAGGTTGGAGCGGTGTCAAAGGGCAAAGGAGCCAAATTTAAAGAGTTTCCAGTGGCCAAAGTTGGAACAAATAAGCAACAAAATAAATAATGTAGTATTGAATTTTAATCTAACCTCTAAAATAAATATGTTTGTGTCCATACTGATACCAGAAAAATGACTAAGTCAATAACAAAATGATGAGGAAGAAATAAGCCTTCTTTCTAGAAGAACTCCAAATATTTTCTTTGCATGAGCTGGAGAGGAATCCCTCCTCCCGCACCCTGAGGGTAGGCTGGACTTGGAGCCTTGCTTCCAAAGAATTGAGTGTAGAAAAGGAGCAGTAGTAACTTCATGGTGGAGAAACCCAGCAGACGCTGCCCTAACCAAGTGATCAAGGTTCACATCGCCATGTAAGTCATGCACAGTCATGGACGCGCTTTTTGATAAGATACGAAGGGTACTTCACCTCAGTGTATTCTCCCAAGCCCAGCATCCCTGCCCAATCGTGAGAAGAACATTAGACCAACCCAAACTGAGGTGCATTCTACAATGTCTTCAAAACTGTTACGGTCGGGGCGCCTGGGTGGCTCAGTGGGTTAAAGCCTCTGCCTCCGGCTCAGGTCATGATCCCAGGGTCCTGGGATGGAGCCCCGCATCGGGCTTTCTGCTCAGCAGGGAGCCTGCTTCCCCCTCTCTCTGCCTGCCTCTCTGTCTACTTGTGATCTCTGTCAAATAAATAAATAAAAAATCTTAAAAAAAAAAAACCTGTTAAGGTCATGAAAAACAAGACTGAGGAAATGTCCAGGATAAGAGGGGACTAGGGAGACAGGAAGATTAAATACAATATGGCATCCTGGATTGGATCTGGGCACAGAGAAAGGTAAGTGGAAAAATTGGAGAGCTAGGAATAAAGCAAGTAGTTTAGTGTGATATTACACCAGTGTTCATTTCCTAGTTTGGATGAATGTGCCATTGTTTTACATAAAATGTTAACATTAGAAGAAACCAAGTGAAGAGTGTATAGGACCTCTGTGTACTAGCTTTGCAACTTTTTGGTAAATCTAAAATTATTCCAAAATAAAAAGTCAATTAAAAAAAATTTTTTTACCAACTATACATACCTTAGAGGACTTTGAGAATCCTCTAAGAATTTGGCATGATTATTAAGGCTGTGAATAGTAAAAATCTGCTACTAAAATTTTGTAACTTTAAGTTAACTGTACATTTAGAGATTTTAGGTGACTTGTATGAAAATTGGACTGTTCTTAAATTTTCTGAAATAATATGCTCTGATTACACTGTGGAAACCTCTAGACACACTTCCAGGGCCCGGGATTCATAGAAGGGCTCAGATGGATCCCTCTCCTCCCTCCCACACCTAGCCCTGCAAGAGCCCCCTGGCATGCTCTTTGAGGATGGGGACAGTTAGCCCCATGGTGCCTCTGGCATGGCTGATACTTACTACCAGCAGGGATTTGAACTGATATCTCTGGTACATAAGAAATAAGGAGGTTAGCACTTCCTCGGTTAAGGACCACAACACCGCCTCGCCTGGCTAATCTTAAACCTTGCAGAGCAGGGATTGTACTGAGAAGAGGCTCTGGCCTCTAGTCCTTCTAGAGGACTCCGGCCTCTCCAGTCTCTGCAGCCCTTTGTCCCCAGGGGTATGGGTGGAGGAAATAGACAAGCCTACCTGGGGCCAATGAACTCAGGTGCTTTCTTCTGATCCTTGAACAGAAACCTGGCACTGTAGCAATCATGAAACTTCTGATCACCCTGAGTATTCTGCTATATAAGAGCTTCGCCCCATTTCTTCTCGTCTTTCAGGATACTCCCCTTAATCTCACCATGTTCCCTGCCCACCACGCTCCCTAGCCCTTTTTTGAGTTATGAAAACATTTAAGCAAGATGTGATATCCTTAGGATCACCTGTAATAGCCCTGAATGACCCCTCCTAAGGCAAGCTCCTGCCTCCCCAGCTAGGTTTCCAGTAGCAAAAGGTCCTGAAGGAAAAGAGGGGTTCACTTTCCCAGGAGAGTGCAGACAGAGGGGCATGAGGTTATGATTGCAGTAAGAGGAAGAGGACCCAGGAAAGGGAGTGCATGGTACCTGGGCTATGTGTGTATGCACATGCGAGCCTGACAGGAAGCCGTACATATTTATTTGTTAAATAAAGATTTATATATCATACAGGAGAAGGAGAGGGGGCTTTCCAAATGCCCTTATGGCCTAGAGAGAGCCTGGGGCGGGGGGGGCGGGAAGCAGAGTCACAGATTGGAGCACTGGAGAGCTATGGCCACAGAGAAATATTTTAGGTTTTTGTCAATTCCAGCCCATTCTAGACGAAGCTACCAGTACCATCTCCTCTTGATGCACATTTGTTATGATGAATTACATGTTTCTATGAGTGGCACATTCATATTTCTGACATCTGTTTGGAAATTCTACTCATCCTCTGCAGCTGTCCTGATACTAAGGGCATTGTTATCCAATTTTTAGGTGTTCCAGAAGTACTTACAAATTGACAGACTGACACTGAACAGTGGGATTACATGAGCCTTAAAAGTGTATTTATCTGATCTCTGAAAGTGCTGTCATCTTACATATGCCATGGACTTTTTCTATTGTGAAATATTCCAAACGAACGGCAAAGAACAGGGTCATACGGCCAACATCCACATTTCACAAATGTTAACATTTTGCACTAGCTCATATTTTTTAAGTAAAACATAACAGATTGAGTAAAAATCCCCTTTTGTGCCTCTCCAAGATCCTACTGCCCTCTCCCCACTCTCCCCAGAGGAAGCAACCATCCTAAAATTATGTGTGTCCTTCTTTTTTTTTTTTTTAAAGATTTTATTTATTTATTTGTCAGAGAGAGAGAGAGCGAGCGAGTGAGCACAGGAAGACAGAGTGGCAGGCAGAGGCAGAGGGAGAAGCAGGCTCCCTGCCGAGCAAGGAGCCCGATGTGGGACTCGATCCCAGGACGCGGGGATCATGACCCGAGCCAAAGGCAGCCGCTTAACCCACTGAGCCACCCAGGCGTCCCTAAAGAAATAAAATCTTAAA